>JAPYYD010004246.1:0-13299 GCA_028551405.1 Uromys caudimaculatus | reverse complement strand
TGCAGGACTTTATTATGCCAATCTTTAAAATTCTGTCCTATGATTACCTGCTTGTAGGAAGCAGGCAGCTTTTACTGTCTGGCATTTTGCCTCTGGGCAATCATCTTGTCTTTGTTCACAGCAGGGGACCACAGAGTCATGCTTGAGCCCTCATGACTCCTCCTCCTGCTGAGCAACAACCGGTCCCCACCTTTTTTTTTTCCTAACTTTTTCCATGTTTAACTGGATGAATCTGTCCGATGTCCAAAACAAACAAACAAACAAACAAACAAAAAACCAGTCATCAGTCAGTTTCAGTCTTAAGAGCACAGAACACAAAACAGAACAGAAGACAACAGTTCGCCCCAGCTCGCCCCTGCCACGGGCGGCCAGCGCATACAACCAACAACCAATACACAGCTCATCCCTGCCATGGATGCAGAATAGATTTGTCCCTTCTATGGAGGTGGAACACTTTCCCAGCCAGCAGCTGCGCTGGGTTACAGACAACTCAGATCCTGCCACCCCTGCCACAGGTGGCGGGTGTAACCAAAAGAGTTTATCCCTTCCACAGACTCAGAAACCAGGTGGTCCTACCGCATCGGCAGAAGCCAGATACTCAGGCAAACTGAGGGTCCAAGGCATCCCTTGGTCCCTCCATGGCCACGGAGTTCAGGTATGTCTACCCGCCGTGAACACCACTAGACAGGCGGCATGAAAAGTGCCCAGACAGATGGCACCGAAGTGCCCAGACAGGTGGCCCAGAGGCCTACAGGTGGCACTGAAGTGCCCAGAGGCTTGCAAGCAAAACCATAAGTAGGCGCCACAAAAGAGGAGGAGGACAGAAAACAGACAAAGAGGGAGACAAACAATACCCGCTAGAGTGTAAAGTCAAACTTAGAGGAGTAGATATCATCTGTCCCATCGTCAAAGTCACAAACAAGACAAAACAGATACTGAAAATACACAGACAAAGACTGACAAGGGCCCGTTTCCACCGAGACAAGCAAAACCAATTCAGAAAACCAGACGGCCGGGAGGACCGTGTCCTCTCCGGCACCCCAACGGGAATCTCCCAGGCATCCCTGGGGTCCCTCCAAACCTCCTGGGACGTCTCCCAGGGCGACAGTCGGTGATCCCCCTAGCCCGAAGGCAGATCACACCCCCTGCCTCTACCTGAGACTGGGAGATCGTAGTCCCCTTACGGAGGCTCGAGCGACTGCAAACCAGATTGTGCGCAAACTGAAAATAGAGATTCAGACTTCAGCCAGCACAGACGAACAAGAACACAAGCAGAATCTCACCTCCAAGTAGGTTTTCGGAGACGAGGGTGGTCGCAAATCCTGGGACGAGCTCCCAAATGAAAGACCCCTGAGCTGGGGAGACCCTCACTCAAGTCTCGGGACAGTGTGACCCCCCAAGAACTCACGAAAGACTGTCCTTGCTGCAATCACACGAAGTTTATTCGGGGGACCAGTGCACTGGGGTCGAGCTTGTGTACCACGCAGGGGCAGAGGAGTTCGACCCATTACAAAATTTTAAATAACACATTGAACCCCACACATTGATAGTGGAAGACTTCAACACCTCACCTTCACCAATAGACAGGTCATCCAGACCCAAACTATACAGAGAAATAATGGAAATAACAGACATAATGTCACAAATAGATATTTAACAGATATCTACACAACATTTAACCCAAACACAAAAGAATGTAACTTCTTCTCAGCATCTCATGGAACCTTTTGCAAAATTGACTATATACTCAGTCACAAAGCAAGTCTCAGATACCAGAGAATTGAAATGCCTCCTGTATCTCATTAAAATACCATGTATTAAAGCTACATTTCAATATGGACAGAAACAACAGAAAGCCCAAAATCTCATGGAAAATGATCACCTTTTTACTCAATGACTACTTGGTCTAAGTAGAAATAAAGAAATCAAAGACTTTCCAGAATTTTAAGGAAAATGAATATACAACATATCAAAACTTATGGGACACAATGAAAGCAGTCCTAAGAGGAAATATAGCAACAAGTGTCTTCATAAAGAAATTAGTGAGATTTCATGCTAGCAACTTAACGGCACACCTGAAAGCTCTAGAACAAAAGAAAGCATACCCAACAGGAGTAGATGGCAGGAAATAATCAAACTCAGGGATGAAATCAATAAAATAGAAACAAAGAGAACAATACAAAAAAAAAATCAGTGGAACAAAGAGTTGGTTCTTTGAGAAAATCAACAAGATAAACAAACCCTTAATCAAAGTAATTAAAAGGTAGAGAGAGAATATTCAAATTAACAAAATCAGAAATAAAAAGGAGGACATAACAAGAGACACTGAGGAAATCCAAAGAATCATTAGGTCTTCAAAAGCCTGTACCCTACAAAGTTGGAAAATCTTATGAAATAGATGATTTTTTTGATAAAGACCACTTACCAAAATTAAATCAAGATTGGGCAAACAATCTAAATAGACCTATAACCCCTAAGGAGATAGAAGCAGTCATTAAAAGCCTCCAACCCCCCCCTCCAAAAAAAAATCCCAAGGCCAGATGGTCTTAGCACAAGCTAACACAAATACTTTTCAAATTATTAGAAACAGATGGAACTGCCAAATTTATTGTATGAGCCATAATCACCCTTAAACACAATCCATACAAAGACTTAACAAAGAAAGAGAATTTCAGACCAATTTTCCTTATGAACATTTGTGGGAACAAACCTGGTGCTGTGGAAAGAAGCCCCACGTGTCTGTCTCAGGCACACTGCTGGGCCGAGAATCTTCCCACACAGTCTGACTGGCAGGTGGGGGCTGTGGGAAGCCTTTGCGGGCCCTGCACAAAATTCAAGTCCAGTCGTATCAAAGAATTCAACATTATCAAGATACACTAAATGTGATAGAAGATAAAGTGGGTAATAATCTTGAACTCATTGACACAAGAGACAACACTATCAGCTCAGGTTCTAAGATCAATAGTTAATAAATAGGACCTCATGACACTGAAAAGCTTCTGTAAGGCGAAGGACATGATCAATAGCACAAAACAGCAGGCTACAGAAGGGAAAATATTTTCACCAACCCTATATCCACAGAGGATTGATACCCAAAATATAGAAAGAACTCAAGAAATTAGATATCCACAAATCAAATAATCCAATTAAAAATGGGGTACAAATCTAAACAAGAATTCTCAACAGAGTAATCTCCAATGGCCAAGAAACACTCAAAGAAATTTTCAACATCCCTAGGCATCAGGAAAATGCAATCAAAATGACTCTGAGATTCCATCTTACCCTTGTCAGAACGGCTAGGATCAAAAATTCAAGTGGCAGCCCATGCTGGGGAGGATATGGAGCAAGGGGAATACACTTCCATTGCTGGTGGTAGTGCCAACTTTTACAATCACTTTGGAAATCAATTTCTCAGTTTCTCAGAAAATTGGCAAATGATCTATCATAACACCTAGGTATATTACTCCTGAGCATATACCCCAAACATGCTCTAACACACTACAAGAACATTTGTTCAACTATGTTCATAGCAGCCTTATTAGTCAGAACCTGGAAACAACCTAGATGTTTCTCAACTACAGAATGTATAAAGAAAATGTTACACATTTACACAATGGACTATTACTCACCTATTAAAAATAATGACATCATAAAATTGCAGGAAATTGAAGGAACTAGAAAACATCATAATAAGTGATATAACCCAGACTTAGAGAGACTCACATGGAATGTAGTTATTTGAGTGGATATTAGTCATAAAGTAGAGTATAACCATGACACAGTCCACAGAACTAAAGAAGCTAAGTAGCAAAGGGAGTCCAAGGGAAGACATTTGAATGGGAGGGAGAAAAGGAAATAGATTAGATATCAGAGGTGGATGGAATCAATTCCCCAGTGAAAAGGCACAGACTAGCAGAGTGAATTTGTAAGCAGTATCTATCCTTCTATTGCATATAGGAAACATACCTCAATATAAAAAGTAGACATTACCTCAGAGTAAAGGGTTAGAAAAGGTTTTCTGAACAAATGATCCAATGAATCTAATAATCAAGTTATAGTAGCTATTATAATATCTAATAATATAGATTTCAAACCAAAACTAATCAAAAGAGACGTGGAAAACATTTCATATTCATTGAAGAAGAAAAAAGCGCACCAAGAAGACATTTCAGTTTTCAACATCTATGCCCAAATGCAAGGGCAAACATTTGTAAAAGAAACCTTACTAAGGTTTAAACCACACATTGACCCTCACACGTTGATAGTGGAAGATTATAATAGCCACTCTCACCAGTGGACAGGTCGTCCAGACAAAATACAGAGAAATACTGGAGCTAATAGACATTATAAAGCAAACAGACCTAAGAGATATTTACAGAATGTTTAACTGAAGTACAGAAGAATATATCTTCTTGTCAGAACTAATAGAACTTCTTCCAAAATTGACCACATACTAATCACAAAACAAGTTGCAAAAAATACAAGAAAATTGAAATAACCTCCTGTATTTAATTAGACAACTATAAATTAAACCTAGATTTTAACAACAACAGAAACTCTACAAATTCATGGAAATTGTAGAATTCTCTACTGAATGAAATGGATGGAAGAAAGAAATTAAAGACTTCCTAGAATTCAATAAAAATGAATGCACAATATACTCAAGTTTACAGGACAAAATGAAAGTGCTTATGGCAGTTAGTGTATACATAAAGAAATTGGAGAGATCTCATACTAGCAATGTAACAGCACTTGAAAACTCTGGAACAAGAAGAAGCAAGGCACTCAAGAGAAGTAGATGGCAGAAATTAATCAAACTCAGGGATGAAATCAATAAAATTGAAACAAAGAGAACAATACAAAGAATCAATGAAACAAAGAGTAGGTTCATTGAGAAAATCAACAAGATAAACAAATCCTTATTCAAACTAACTAAAAGAAAAAGAGAGAACATCCAAATTAACAAAATTACAAATGAAACGGTGGGAGATAACAGTAAAAACTGAGGAAATCCAAAGAATCATCAGGTCATACTTAAAAAACCTGTACTCCACAAAATTGGAAAATATAGAATAAATGGAAATTTTCTTGATATATATCACTTAACAAAGTTTAATCATGATAAGATATACAATATAATTGGACCTAAAACTCCTAAGAAATTGGAACAGTGTTTAAAAGTATCCCTGACCCCCAAAATACCCAGGGTCAGGCAGTTTTATTGAATCCTACTAGACTTTCAAGAAAAGAATGAACACCAATACTTCTTAAGTTATTCCACAAAATAGAAACAGAAGGAACATCTATGACACAAAACCACACAAAGGTTCAAGAAAGAAAGAGAATTACAGACCAATTTCCTTTATGAACATAGATGTAAAAATACTCAATAAAACACCGAGAAACATAATGCAAGAACACATCAAAAAGACCATCGACCATAATCACGGTTGATGATTCATCTCAGAGAAGCAACAATGGTTCAATCTATGAAAACAGTGTAAACAACTATATAAACAAACTTGTGGTCTGACCTCCTCACCTGGGGTTGCTGGTAACTGGCCCATGAGGACAAAGAGAGCAGAGCTGAAGAACAGGGTTCAGCTGGCCTTGACTATGATGGAAACGGCAGACTTCTGGGGGTCAGCTTTAGAGAGGCAGCTCAACTTTAATTGGGGTGAATCAAGGGCTACTTTGCTTTTGGGGCAGGGGTAGGGTTTCTAGGGTGGGTAAGTGTCATTGGCTATAGTTTAGGGTATGGAATAACGCCTCATTTGCATGGAAAGTCAATTCAGCAATTTGAGGTGCTTGCTGGACATGTTCTTACTGGGAGGAAGGAAGTTGAAACTGTAATCTCACCAAGGTTTTGTGGCATTCTGCAGGTAGAGGGTGCATGGGTTAGAACTCCTCAGACAAGATCAGAAAAGAAGCGTGCTGGTAAAAGGAGTCTTCTACTTTGCACTGAGCTCAGAGAGCTATCTGGACATAGTAGCATGACAGACTTGAACTTTAACTAGCAGGGTCCAACACAGACTGAGAGAAGAGAAAAATCATATGATTAGTAGATGTTGAAAAGTCTTTGACAAAATCCAAAACTCCTTCATGATAAAAGTCTTGTAGAGATTAGGGTCAAGAGGGACATACATAAATAAATATAGGCAATTTACAGTAATCCTATAGCCAGCATCAAATTAAATAAAGACAAAGCAATTTCACTTAAATAAGGAACAATACCAGGTTCTCCATTCTCTCCATATGTGTTCTTTATAATGCTTGAAATTCTAATTAGAGCAATAAGACAACTGAAAGTGATCAACGGGATACAAATTGAAAAGAAAGAAGTCAAAGTATCATTATTTTCAGATGATATGATAGTATATATAAGTGACTGAAAATTCTACAAGGGAATGCCTACAGCTGATAAATAACTTCACTGAAGTGGCTAGATACAAAATTAACTCAAAAAGTTAGTAGTCCCCCTGTATATAAATGACAAATAGGCTCAGAAAGAAATTAGGGAACTAACAACCATCACAATATCAAAAATAATATAACATATCTTGGTGTAACTCTAACCAAGTGAGTAAAAGACCTATATAACAAGAACTTCAAGTATTTGGAGAAAGAAATTGAAGAAGATATCAGAAGATGGAAAGATCTCCCATGCTCATGGATCAGTAGGATTAACATAGTAAAAATGGCCATCTGACTAAAAGCAATCTACTGATTCAATGCCATCCTCATAAAATTCCAACATAATTCTTTACAGACCCTGAAAGGACAATACTCTATTTCATGGTAGAAAAAATAAAGGATAGTTACAATAATCTGATCAAAGAACTTCTGGAGGTATTACCATCTCTGATTTCAAACTGTTCTACAGAGCAATAGCAGTAAAAACTCACACCAATACTCTGGTAACTGATTATCTTCTGTGTATTTTTAGTGCTCTCTACTTTTTCTATACTAACTGAATACATTAGAGTGAGATCACTGAAGTCATAGATAGTAAAAGTAGCTGAGAAAAACCAACTTCCTGAGAAAGACATCTCTAAAAAAGAGCTAGTTTTGGCAAATGTGCCTTTGGATAGTGTGTTTCAAGATACATATGAAGAGTTTTGGCATATAGTAAACAGATTTAGGAAGAATATATTTCATGGTTATAAAACACTTAATAAGCCTAAAGTTCACTGAAATTAGTGACAAATAATGTTCAACTATGCTTAAAATTTATGCTATTTTTTATTTCTAACAAAGGTAATTCCTAATTCATTGATTTAAAAAATCATGCATTTTAATCGATTTCTTTACTTAAAATTTACATTAGCTGCTATGGAAAAATATAACCTATGAGTTTAATCAAGTCTGAATAAGAAATTTTGAGTGCAATAATTTATTTTTGAGCTGGTTTGCGAACAGATAAGTGGCACAGATGAAAGTAATATATTTGGTATAACTCTTGGGGCAATTTAATATTCAAAGATGTTTCATTAAAAATAAGGACACAATTAATCATCTACATATTCTGACTCTATCACACTCCCAATGAGAATTTGGTTGCAAGCAACAGACTTGTTGCCAATACCCAAGAAGTGATTGGATTAAATGGGGCATGGAAATAACTAACTAGTCCTACTAAAGTGATAGCTACCACGCTCTTACTTAATGATTTAATTCTGTGAGCTGATATGCTTATGCGTATTAGATGTACGGTTATGAGCAGAAAGGAGCATGACTGTATTGAACTATCTGCATTTGAGTGTGTTGGAAGGGGGTCACTATACAAAGCATTGCCCCTTTGTATCTATGCAGGATGGGTCCCAATATTCTCTAGTGCCTTGTAAAAATGAACTTCTAAAGTATTTC
The DNA here is from genome assembly GCA_028551405.1 of Uromys caudimaculatus. Classification (NCBI taxonomy): domain Eukaryota; kingdom Metazoa; phylum Chordata; class Mammalia; order Rodentia; family Muridae; genus Uromys; species Uromys caudimaculatus. The sequence goes on along the minus strand of JAPYYD010004246.1, from coordinate 5,433 downwards.
CATACAATTTGTATAGATTTTCCTTTGGGCTTTCAATTATCTTTATAGTACTCACACTTAAATGGTGAGTTTCATTGTGAATACAATGAAACAATCTGTCATATTGTAATATAGAGTGAATAATGTCAAGAAAAAGTCTGTACCTGTTCAATATAGATAAATATTCTCTTTGTTGGCTGGAGAGTACAGAATATGCTGATTAGGAGGGCTCACTTGTCTGTATTTCTAAAGGCCAAGTTGATGTCTTTTGCTACTCATACTTAATGGATCAATTTCCATGCAGTCCACCATGAGATACATGTCCTCAGCCAAATGTGGGAGATCTAGAATCAGCGTTTATCTACAGCTGTTAGTCACTACAGGAGACTGAGACAAGAAGAGAAGCAATCTGTCAGGTTGGCTGTGCATACTCATTCTTCTCCTATCAGCAAAGTTTCTTATGCAGCAAGCATAAGTAATATAGTAATTCCTATATCCACAGCAATATAGTAATTCTTATATTGAGGTATAGAGACTTCATTTCATTCTTGATACTTCAACCTGGGTAGTTTTCGTAATCAACAAAACCATTTGTTCCGATGCATAAAGGAGAGAGAAACAGCAAGGCCACGTCTTGTCCGTATTCATCTGTCTGCAGCTTTCATGTTTAAGCTATGTTTGAGAATTGCAAAAGAAGCTGGTTTTTGGACTTAGCAGCATTACCTAAGCATTTCCTTGTTAGTGGTAACTAGTTTTGAAATCGATTAACCTTCGAAGAGCACCATCACTTTGCCTGTTCGGTGGCTGCCATCCGCTTTTCTGCGGCTGATGCCTTGCTGCCTTTGGTGTTTCTGCTGGCTGTTTCATATGATTTTTCTCCTATAGGCATCGCTGTGGATCTTCCCTGATGTTCAGAGATTTCTCTGCTAGTATTTGCACATTCTTTCTGAAAGTTACTATCTTTGTATGTTTATGTTGCACTAACAAAATACCCTGACCTGGGTGGGTTGTACAATAGGCACTTATGTCTCTGAATTGTGAAAATTGGCCTGTCCAAGATCAAAGTGCTTTCCAATTCAGTTCTTTGTTAAATGGCTATCTTCTTGCTGCTGTAAACACATGCAGAGAAGAATGTTAGATCTTTCTCTTTTTATAAGATCTATAATCCTTTCAAGAAGAGTCTACCCTCATTTCTTCATTTATACCAAAGGCTCTACCTCTTCATAGCTCGTGCTAGAGTTAGGGCTTTAATATTTTAATTTAAGAGTGTTGTAAATATTTAGATTACAGCAGTCACAAATTGGGAGGGTAATACATTTTCAAATAATTATGATCACTGTGCAGGAATTAAGTCATCGACATCTTAATTTAGGTCTCAGCAAAAACAGTCATCCTCCCACTGGGTGACTTAACTTCTCCAGGCAAATCTGAACGAATCTTCTTTCTGTTCTTAAGAGAAATCCTATCAATCTGTCATTATTAATGACATTTTAGTGAGGTCTGCTAATGTGGAAATTGAATCACCTGGATGCTATCTGGCTTTCTTGGAATATGGGTCTGCTTGAGGTTTCTGTGATCATAAGCAGAAGTGAATATGTTGTAGGTCATAAGGTTCTTTTGCTTTTAGAGTTCAGACACTTCTTTTAACTGTGAAGACAGGGGAAGTGTCACAAAAAACTATTTAATTTGTAGCTTGAGTGACCAACAGGAGTAGGCATTGTGAGATGGGATGACAGTGGCAAATCATGAATACTCTGTTCAATTAGGCTGAGCTCAGAACACTAGGGAAGTGGTTTTGAAGTTGGGAAATTTGAAGAAGTGCAGTGAGTTCCCTGAGCATCCCAGAGCTGTAGAGGGTTGATTTCTTAGGTTAATTTGCCTCATGGTTTCTCTTACAGATCTTTGATTTCTTTAAATTTTAATTCCTTGCTGATTCAATATGCCACCAGAACTGCTGAGAAGACTGAAAATATGCCAAAGGCTGATCTGTTGCAGTCCATGCCTGCTTCCGGACTGTACATCCAGATGCTCAGCTTCTTCTTAGCAGTTACGCTAGTCAGTACGTTAGATGGCCTAAGGTAAGTACCTGTAACCATAGAAAAACACTGTCAATCTACTCCATCTAGAGAAACTTAACTTATAGGAAACCATATTTTATGTACTAGTCTTTGACTGAAATCATTTACTCAGTGTTATATTTTTTGAGATTTACTCATTGTGTAGCTGTATTCTATGATCACTGTTTTGTTTGATTTTAATACCTTATAATGTTAATTTGTTTGATTAAAAGTTTAATTTATTCACGAGTCTGTATGTGCATGTGCTCATGTGTGTTCAGCTGTGTGTAGTGGTCAATTTCCTACTGAGTTCTAGTGATTAAACTCATATCATTAGGGCTGTTAAGCCGCTTTACCAATAAGCCCTCCTATCAGCTTCTCTTATAACGTGTGTGTGTGTGTGTGTGTGTGTGTGTGTGTGTGTGTGTGTGTGTGTGTGTGTGTGTGTGAGAGAGAGAGAGAGAGAGAGAGAGAGAGAGAGAGAGAGAGAGAGAGAGAGAATGCCGACACTTTGCCTTCCTCTTTTCCTACTCTTGGGTTTTGCAAATAGTGAGCTACAGATTCACTAATGTCATCTCATGATTCCCACATGGAAGCTTGATGAAGGCGCGTGGTCAACCCAGCTATACCTCTCCTGGGCATATACCCAGAAGATGCTCCAACATATAATAAAGACACATACTCCACTATGTTCACAGCAACCATATTTATAATAGCCAGAAGCTGGAAACAACCCAGATGTCCCTCAGCAGAGGAATGGATACAGAAAATGTGGTACATTTACACAATGGAGTACTACTCAGCTATTAAAAACAATGACTTCATGAAATTTGCAGGCAAATGGATGGAACTTGAAAATATCATCCTGAGCGAGGTAACTCAGTAACAAAAGAATGAACAGGGTATGTACTCACTGATAAGTGGATATTAGCCCAAAAGTTCAGAATGCCCAAGTTTCACTTAACAGTAACCGCTGGACTGAGAGTGAGGTCCCAAATGGAGGAGTTGGAGAAAGGACTGAAGGAGTTGAGGGAGTTTGCAGCCCCATGGAGGGAGCAACAGCGTCAATGGGCCTGACCCCCCCAACCCCAGTCGTCCTGGAGTTTGGACCACCAAAGAATACACATCAAGGGACCCACGGTTCGGACTACATATGTGGCAGAGGATGACCTCGTTGGCCATCAGGGAAAGGAGAGGCCCTTGGGCCTGAGGGTGTTAGAGGTCCCAGTAAAGGGGAATGTCAAGGTGGGAATACGGGAATGAGTGGGCGGGTAGGTGGGAGGCGGAATTCCCTCATAGAGGCAGGGAGGGAGAGGGAATAGGTCTCCAAAGAGGAGACCTAGAAAAGGGGAAACATTGGAAATGTAAATAAAATATCAAAAATAAATAAATTAATTAATTAAAAAAAAAGAGTAATGATGGCATCAAGGGCGAGGCCTATGCAAACTCTTATGCATACTTGTAACTTGTGTGAGTTCCTTTTGCTAAACATTCCATGCCTGAATTTTTAAGTCTTAGCCAGCAGGCCAGCACAAGATTAATATTGCTATGGTTTTCTCTTGTATTTTTCTGAGTATTAGTAAGTTTTGGCATCCTTTTCTTTTGTTTTGGAACCAGTGAATGAGACAGATGTAGTTAGTTACCTTTGTCACAGCTATGGTGATAGTATTTCTCCAGGGTATTTGTGGACTTCAGGGCTGTTTTATTATATAGATATAAATATAAAACATTGATTTAAAGCTTCTCTCATTATCTTTTGCTGTTATTAATTTTAGTTTCAATTTTTTAGTTTTAATATTAGTTTTAAAAATTTCCTTTTATTTTTACGAATATAATATACTTACATCATTCCTCTCTTCCCTTTTCTCCTTCCATATCTTCCCATATGCCTCCCTTTGTTCTCTTTCAAATTCATGGCCTTTTCTTTCATTAGTGATGATTGCATGCATATGTGTACATATATATATATATATATATATATATATATATATATATATATATATATATATGTATGTATGTATGTTACTCTGTGTTTGTATAATGTTACTTGCATATATGTTTTTAGAGGTGAGCACTTGGTATTGAATAACCAGTTGGTGTGCTCCTTGTGTATGGTTGAGGCCTAGTTGACTTTTCCTTGTTGACTTTGGCATGCCTTTCTTGTCATCCTTATTTAGCTCATGTTAGGGCAGTCATGCTGGCGAGGCTTTATTAGTGTAACTTCTGACATTACTAGGAGAGGCAATCTTAAAGCAAACTCTCTGGTCCTATGACTCTTAAAATATTTCTGCTTCTTCTTCCACAATATTCCCTGAGTCTTAGGTGTGGGAGTGTTTTGTAGATATATTCATTGGGATGGGGCTGTATAACTCTGCATTTGGATTGGTTGCGATTTTCTCTCTCAGTGTCTTTTTGCTTCAGAGAAGTTTTCTTGATAAGGGCAAGGACTACACATAACTCTGAGTATAAGGACATATTTAGACTGTAGTTAAGGATTATTCTAGTTCATTGTAGGTTCTCATCTTAATTCACAATGTCACTAGTCCTTGGTAGTTGCCTAGGTTTCCAGTAATAGTCATTATGTCCCTTTTGTTGAGTTGACCTCTAATTAAATCAAAGTAGAGAGTTGTTGGTTACTGCCAATGTATGTGTACCACTATTGTACCCTTAGGACTGTTATACTATCCTGGTCATGGATGTGTTTCATAGGCATCATAGCTGGGTAGAAATTTTGGTTGCCCCCTTCTTTTGGGAGCTTGTATGATGCCTTTTGGTAACATAAAACCTAGTTCTCAGGGAGGAGATCATCAGGTCAATTCTATTTCAGAGGCCTCTGGGCCTTGTACAGAAGTTCATAGTGTCTTCAGCAATAGGGACATATATTCATCTCTGGAGAGAAACTAAGGTCAGCAACTATAGGGAACTATTGGGCATTTCTTGGTCAACCCTCAAAAGGAGACTTCTTGTATTTTGTATTTTTTAAAGGTGGTACTTTGTTCTTGGAACATGTATTGCCTGTCCAGATTATTAAAAAAAAAACCTATATATGCATATTTATACATAGAAACATGTGTATTATAAGATTTTCCAGGTATCTAATTAATAGCATGATTCTTTATGGCTTTTCCAGGCAGTTTGTTATTTTTCTTCCTACCAGTTCTTTTGTATTTAGCCCCTGCCACCTCCGTACATAGCATACTCTTTTTTCATTTCCTATCAGACCACTTATATCCGACTTTTGCAACTCTTGCACTTTGCCCTCCTCCCTCTTTCTGTATTTACTCCCATCCCCCACCGTTTTCATTTTCTAGATCAAATGCTTTACATCCTGCTATCTCTTTCTCTATTGCTCCCTAAAGCCCCTATCCTGACATTGGTCCTGGTTTTTTTTTTTTTT
>JAPYYD010004245.1:0-13300 GCA_028551405.1 Uromys caudimaculatus | reverse complement strand
TGTTGAACTGATGCTTGAAGTAGTCATCAGAAATATTGATGAAGAAGAAATCAGTCTGCTGATGGCAGGAGGGAAGCAGAGGTGGGTTAGAAGCTGAAGGACATAACGTGAAATGGTTACTGTCTAGACATCAGGTTTAATTTGGCATGGATGAACAAAGCTGTCTTGTCCTAAATGAGGGACAAGCTAAAAGTAAGGGTAATGGTTGGAATATTTCTGGCCCTGGCAGTGGGTATGGCCTTGTTGGAGTAGGTGTGTCCTTGTTGGAGGAAGTGTGTCACTTTGGGTGTGAGCTTTGTGACCCTCCTTGCTTCCTGTGTGATAGTCTACTGTTTGCCTTTCGAACCAGATGTAGAAATCTCTGCTCATCCAGCTCCATGCTTGCCTGGATGCTGTCATGCTTTCTGCTATGGTGGTAATGGTAATGGACTGAACCTCCGATCCTGGAAGCCAGCCCCAATTATTTTTTTTCCTTTATAGGTGTTGCCTTGGTCATGGTGTTGATTCACCAGAATGAAAACCCTAAGACAGTAAATGACAAAACTCAGTTTGTTTTGAATTTTATGAGTTAGGAGGACAAAGCAGATGGTTCCCTCTTCCTGGTTCCCATGACAGATGTGTGTCTTCAGGGAAGGATTTTGAAAATCAAAGCAAAGAACAGTTGTTAATGCCCTTTGGGCCTCCCTTCCTTGGTAAATTTTAAGCATAGTTAGATGGACTCACTTAGAATTCTTGGTTTCTTCTGTCTTTTCAGACACATCCAAACACGACAGTCTTCTTGTCAAGTGTAGACTTACAAACACATTTCGAATACCAAAGATGCTGCATGAATCGATAGCTGTGGTTTGTGCCCAGAAGTATAAACAGTAAGTATGCGAGATTCGGGACTGCAAAGTACAAGAACAAAATCTTCAATGGCTCAAAACTATTTAAAAACTGTCTATGTAAAGAATGTCTTAACTGATTGCTCTAAAAGCCATCGTCCTTTAAGGTGCATATTCTAGTGGTCACCAACTGCTCTTAAAAGATATGATGACACCATGGCTGGTTTTCTAAGACAACCTATCAAGAAGTGACCTCAAGGCACAGAGATTGAAGAAATTCCACAGGAAACACTCTATAAGAGTTTCATGTCTATTCGTGCCCAATGCCAAGTTATTCTGCATTCTTCAGGAGAAGTAGTGTTGGGCAAGCAATGAATCATTCTACTTTCTTTTATAATAATGTTTTTGTGCAATTGATGTGCTACATGGAACAAGATGACCCTGGTGTTAGAATGTCGTCCCTTGTTCCTTACATTGATTGTAAAAAAACAGATGTATTTCATTGCTAGATTCATTTCCCTAGTCATTTCTAAGGTTGAGTTCCTGTGCCCACTCAGGTCATTGTTCAAGAAAGGAATCTAGAGTGAGTGAGATAGACAGATAGGGATGTATACATACAGTGGGAAGAGGAGGAAGACACAGAGGAGAGAGGGTAAGAGGGAGGGAAGGGTGATGAAGAGGAGGAGTAAGAGAAAAGGAAGGAAAATAAATAAATAAATAAATAAATAAATAAATAAATAAATGAAAGAAAGAATGGAAGGAAGAAAAGGAAGGATTGACATCTAAGAATAGATGAAAAATAAGAATGCAAAGAGTGAATAAGACTGGGACAGGGAAAAAAGGTCTAGGAGGAAGACAACTTTGACATTGCTGACTACCAATAGAAGGAAAAGGTTCACAGGTTCCAAAAGAGAAGGAAAGCATTGTTCAGAGAAGATGAGAGGAGGGATGGGAGAAGAGGGGAGAGGAGAAGGGTTGGGGAAGGAGATGGAGGGGGAGACATCTAAGAAAGGAGAGGAGAGAAGAGAAATGAGGGATGGAAATGTGAACAAAGGAAGAAGAAAAAGGTGGAGGAGAGAAAGCTGGAGGAGAGAGATGCAGGAAACTTGAACTTGGAGGCATATATATGTGACTATGAGTCTGCTTTTTCTCATTCCAGAATTGGAATTTTCACCCTGACACCTGGATTGAAAGAAATATCTTATTGTCCATGGAGGCAGATTCAATTCCCACAAACAGAACACAGCTCTGTTCTGTGTATGTATCTTTGTACAGGTAATCAGGGCCATGTTTTCACTCAGGACTAAATCCTGATTGGGTTTATCATTTTTTCCTTACCCACATGGCACTTCAGCCTCATCACTCTGCCTCCTAAAAATCCACAATAACCAAATATTTAGGAAGCAGGGGTCAGTGGACATAAATTTTCTCATATTGGAATTCTCTTCCTTCATTGTCTCTGAGGATGCTAATCCTTTCTGTCAGTTTCACCTGCTATCTGCGGATACTAATACTCTCTGGAGAAGAAGATAAAGCAAGTAGGACTTGGGTGTACCTCAGGGTCAGAGTGTGAGATAAGCATGCTTGAGGCTCCGAGTTCCATTCCCAGTTCCATGAGGAAAAGAAGTATCAAAGTATGGAATCCATTGGCTTATTCAATGCTTATTCCATGTTAATGAGTTCTTTATCAATGTCAGTTACTAAGTTTCAGTCAGCAATGTAAATACCAAGGGAAAAGCCATGCAAGATAGGAAAATTATGCAAATTTCAATCTGGAATTCTGCATAGAAGACTATGGTTCTCACCCTCTAGAGAGGTGGTTTCTACTCCCATGTTGTGTTCTGTGATAACACACTTAGCAATATCAGAACTCTGTGTGTCAGATCAGCGCCATATCGCCAAGATTCTGTCATTTTACTGCATATTAGCCAGGACTCTTCACTGAGTTTAGATTCAGAGCGAATGCAGCAACATAGCAAAAGGACCAGATCCTGTCCTATAATGAGGCAGAGACACAGTCACACAGTTTTATGGTAGTCTAAGATCCAGGGTCAGACTACTAATTCCAAGAACCCCCCCTCTGTGTGTGTGTTTGCGTGTTTGCGTGTATGTGTATACATTTGTGATATATGTGTTGTAAAAAAATATGTATTTATATTTAAACACATTTTGCATTATACTCCTGATCATAACAATAAAATAAGTGCTAATGAAATTTTAGGTTTCTGTTTTACAACATATATATTATCTATTATTGTTATTTCAGGAACTTCACTGTGTTGTCTATTGAAAACAAATACCATTTTTGTTTTTTCCCTGTATCTCTGTGGATATATAAACATGGGTTCAGGGCCTGTTGTGGTGAGAAGAGGCTGTGAGATGCCCTAGACCTGGAGTCAGGTGATTGTGCCGTGCCTGTTCCCCTGCAAGAGCAGAGGATACTGTTACACACTGCACCATCTCCCCAGATCCCCACTGTGTCCTCTCATGGATCAAAAGCAGATGATGGTTTTCTGTTGAATGTGAGGAAGCAGTTTCTAACAGAGCTGTTCTAAAATACATAGAACTATCTTGGGATATAGTAATTTGTGGGTACTGGGATGGTGAAAGAGATTGCTCAATTTTAAAACAAACAAACAAACCAATGCCTAGAACTCCAATACCAAAGTTGCCAGTTGGAAAGACCCTTTCTAATTCTGGCCAATGTAAAACATTCCTGTAATGCCAGCAGTAGGACAGCAGGTGAATCCTGAGTTTGAGGCTATCTGACACTATGTAGCCGAACTGTGTAAGACTGATTACTCCTCGTGCTTTCGTCTGCCATTTTGAGCACAACCTCAAAGACTTTTAGGTAACTTTTACCATGTGATTTACATCATGAATCCAGTACTACACTGGACTTACTGCTCCTTTCAATAAAGCAATATTTCACAAGTGCCTCTAGAAACTATGTGCAAAGATACATGGTGAGACACTGACTGTGACTATGAGGAGAACTAGGTAGGAGTACTGGTTCCCAGATCCTAGCCATAGATGCCACAAACACTACAATCTCGACTCCTGGCTGAGAAGTATTGCACTAGAGTGAGTTTCTTACAGTTAGGATGGGGACATGGCTCAGTAGGGAGCGTGTACCTGTTTCAAACATTAGTCCCTGAATTCAGTTCCCAGCACATATGGAATCTGCCATGGTGATGACTGCCCATTAAACAGCACTGACTGAGGAGCAAGTGACAGTTGGATAAGCTCAAGATAACCCTGTGCTATCTAGGATGTATGATCTAGGAAAGATAACATGAGACTCTCCTTTGTATAATATAAAATTATGTGTTGTTTCAAAATCAGAGTTCCATGACTTAACCACATTTCTTTTCTCTAAATGCAGGACTGTAGCTATGTCACCATCCAGAAGATCATGGTGACTGTCAAAGATTCGAGATGAATCAGATCCCACACCTTCATCAGTGGGAATGTGTGTTTGTGTGTCTCTGTGTGTGTGTGTGTGTGTGTGTGTGTGTGTGTGTGTGCGTGCACATGTGCATGTATGTCTCTTTGTGATATATATATATATATATACACACACACACACACATATATGTGGTATATGTATATAGGGTGGTGTATATATCTATGTATGTTCAATGTGTGTTATGCATGTTGCTTCTATGCCATGTATATTCCATCTGTATGCATGGAAGCAACAACACTATAGTCATATATGGTACCCACAGGAGAATATTTATGTATTGTCCATATAAGGCTGATTTAAAGATAGAATAGTATATTAGGAGTTCCCAGCAATTAGAAATTGATTTTGTTATATAGCATATTTATTAAGAGGTAAAGACAATATTTTTGGCAATGAACTAATATGTGTATAAGGGTTCAGTGCACCCAATGCTGGTGTGCTTCACCTGCCAGAGTGTGGATAGGGGACAGGGTGTAATAAGAAAACTCACTAGCCAACTGCAGAAGAGGAATGTCTCAAAGGTCCCAGACATCGGCCTACATTTTTCAGTCTACTCAGATTGTTTTCCTGAGAGACAGATGGCTCTTTGAAGAAATAAGGCAGTTTTCTGACTCAGGAGAAACTTCGTTGCTTTTGGATTGACTTTAATCTGAGATGAGTCTATGACCAACATTCAGGGTCAAATACAAACAGCATAACATGATATCCCCCATCATAAGACACTTTATTTACTGTACTTTGGTAACTCAACATCATGGAAAACTGAAAAAGATGTGTTCTTAGGAAAATATCCTAGTGATGGCTGTTTCTGCTGGGTTCCCTGAAGAACCTGTGAGGACGCTGTCTGAGGCTTACACCATTACAGTGGTGACCACTGTACTTTGATGTTCACTGCGTATTGAATCTGCAGTGCATCTGAGGTGGGAAAAGAACTTTGGGAACAAAGTGACCACCTCTCCAGCCCTGGAAGACCAGAAGAGATGACTACAGCTCTGTGGAAGATGTCACATTTATATCATGTATAGAAGATGAGGAAGCCTTCCTCTACTCCTCATACACCATGTCAGCCACTCCAGTTTGTCCAGTACTACAAACAAGTTTTCCTGATGGCCATCATGATGATTGCTAACTCTGGCCACAAAATGCAACATAATACTCCAGGAAAGTCTGTCAGGCTTAGAGAAAGTAATGTTCTTTCCTGAATATGTTTCCTACAGCAAGTGATTTCTCTAAAATTTTAATAACCTCACCACCGAAACTAGGGCTTGCATCCAACTCACACAAAGTTACTGTCCTGAAAAGGGATGACAGGACAAACTCACAGATTGTGACAGACGGGCAGAAAGAAGCTCAATATGACCAGTGGTCATGGATGACTATTCTCTTCAATGCTTCTGTCTTTGGCCCTGTGTAGTAGTGAAGCTACTCAGAAAACATTGATATTTCCCACAGATTTCACAGAATATCTTATTTTATTTATACAAGTGTATTTTCAAATAGATTTGAAGTTTCTTTAAGATGCTGTTTAAATTGTAAAGTAAAAGATAACTGTTGTGTCAAGCTCTTGACTCTCGTCTCTGATCATGTGTTCCATAAGTTTGTTAAATGAGAGGTGTGATTGGCAAAGTGGACAACCTTGTCCTGTTGTTATTGATTTTTCTTTTCTCTTCTTTCCCCCTTTTCGGTCTCCCTTGTTTTTCATTGTGACTGGATCTCAGTGTGAAGCAATGTCTTTCCTAAAGACCTGAATGTCCCTGTGTATGCCAGGCACACATGGGACTTCAAAAACGTCTGCTTCTGCCTCCCAGGTGCTGGGATTAAAGACTTTTTGATTAATGGAAAACGTAAAACTTATTCTTTCCTGGCTGCCCTCTTGCATGCCCCACCAAGCCCTTCTAAAACCCCAATTCTAAAGAGAGAAAAATCTCTCCTACGATCATGTTTAGTATAAATTTACATTTACTCTGTCTCTCTCTGTGTCTCTGTCTGTCTCTTTCTCTATGTCTCTCTCTCTAGTCTCTCTTGTTGTCTCTCTCTCTCTCTCTCTCTCTCTCTCTCTCTCTCTCTCTCTCTCTCTCTCTCTCTGTGTAATTCTGCCTGTGTGCTTCCTCTTTGTTTCTCTGTCAGTATGGATGCTAGAAATTCTTAAGAGTTCAGGAGCACTTGCAGGCCTCAGGTATTTTCTACTCTTCTGTGGGATTCTATGCTTACACTCTGCTTGTCAGGCTTGGTGGCAAGGGCCTTGTCCCTGGAAACCAAGTAGCCTGCACCATTAAAAAACAAACCTGTTGTGTTTAATCAGGGTGTGTAGCATATCTTGGTTGTCACATTCTATGGATCCTGGGCTTGTTCCCATTCTCTAAACACCTAAAGAAAAATGATTCCTCATACACCAAAACAGTTTCTATCAATCTACTAAGGCTGGAGCAGGAGCTCATTACATATGTATGATGGAATATGGAAAGGGCTTCACTTTGTGAAGCTCTAGTGGAAAGAAACACATTTGCTGAACTCTTACGAGTACAGTGGCTTGGCCTGTCTAGAACAGAGATTTTCATAGCACTGTTCTCCAGCTTCTTCCTCTTATACTGTTGCTGTTTCATGTTGCACCATGTCCCCTGAGTGGTCAGTCTGGTATGTATCTGTATGATTATAAATGACTCATTTGGGGACAAACACTTAAGATTTATTCTTGAGGAGTAAATAAGTCTATGCATTAACCAAACCCCATGAACTGGGAGTTTCTCTGACCAATGAGGAAAGCAGCGCAAATCTATGGACATAAACATATTCAGGAAGCAGTTTGACATGTCCAAAATTGCAGTAGTATGTCTCCTCATGGTCTGTTATAATACCAGTGTATGGGGTTAAGATCAAATTTAGAGCTCCAGGCATGGATTCCACCCTGTGAAATGGCCAAAAACTCAATCAGAAAGTGTTAGTTACTATTATAGCAATAGTGCCATGATTGCTTCTGTAGATCCATCTGCCCCAGCAGGTCAGCATTACAGCATATAAAAAACAACTGCTTGTCCGAACACTGATGACTGTTTTTCTCCCAGGACTATGCATAGCACCACCCTGAACAAAGAAAGCTAGGTAGCAGGGAGGAAGTTTTCCAGTCAGTTTCAGATTATTTTTCTACATGCCATGACAACATTGTGGTGTCTTCAACAGTAGGGTCTTACCACCTAATTGTGGTATGTAACCCAAAGAAATAGTACCAGCCTATGTGGTTTAAGAAGCTCAAGCTTCCCTGAAGAACAATACATAGCAGGTTTCACCTGGGACTGAATTTTTAGGTCATAATCAATAGCTGGTGAAAGTACCTACAAGTGTTCTCTCCCATGGGTTGTGCCTTTTACTTAAGACTCATGGTCTTCAGGTTGGGCACTGAAGCCTATTCAGAGTCCCAGATTACATTCAACTTAAGGGTTCAGTTACCTACCCATCCAGCCTCCTAAATTAACCTGTTGACTTGGTGGCTTCGGATGTGGCCTAGGATGGTATAAAGCTGAAGGCCACGCTGGACTCTTCTTCATGAAGTGAGCTAACCAGTCCAAGGTTGCTTAGTAGTTTGTGAATCATGACAGTAGAGATGATTCCTACTGCATCCTCAAGTGCAGCCAGGGGCTGACTAGCCATTGCTGCCTGAGGACAATGAGCTCCCACCAATGTTTACAAGTCAAAATTCAGCAAACGGATCACTTATGGAAGCCATTCTGATGACCATTCCATCAGTGCACAATTCTCTTACCCATGGCCACTTGGAAGTCTGGCCAGGTGAGTAAAGGAAGTGAATCTGGAAGTGTACTCTTTGTAATGCTTGTATCACATTCCACAACTGTCCCAGGAATCGTCTTTTTCTCCACTTCACCCATTATATACTTCCCTATTTGGCTCTTCTCTGAAGATTGCTTATCTGGTCTAAGTGAAGATAGAGGTTATGTCTTTTCAGATCATAGCTGACCCTGTAGGCACAGACACAACCCAAACCCCAGCCAGATATATTGCGGGCCATTGCAGAGTTTTAAGTGAGGTGGTTCAATCAGTAAAAGCCTAGGCTGAGGGGCCATGGCATCACTTCTGTAGGTTACTAGATATAAATATTAGGAGGAAACAAAGTATTCTGGTCTTCAGTGTTCTCCATAGCACCACTTACTTTAAAGACAATGCATGAGGCTCCAGACAAGGCTCAGTGGTAAGGACAATCACAATCTCTGGGTCATATTTGATCTCAGCACTGATATGTTGGCTCACAAGGCTCTGTACTCTAGCTCTAGAGACTCGAATTCCATTTGGTGACCTCTGTTGTCACCTGGAATGCACATTCTTATATGCAGACCAAATGTGCTCACACGCACACAAAGTTTTTTATAAAAAGGCAAAAAATAGAAAGCCATAAACATGGGACCCTACAACCTTGTACCTGCTAATGAGTCTCACTAAGTTTGCTGAGTCTTGAGGCAGGTACCTCAAGGGAGATGGGGGTAGGGGTCCTGGCAGAGAAACCATGGAGTTTGGAGTTCTAGTGGAAGCTTAATGTGACTAAAACCCCAAGGCAGCAAGAGATGGAGAACATGGACGATTTTAGCTAGGTGCATAATGACTTTCTCCTCAGCCATTAGCTCTCCCTGATTTGCACTAGACTAAGCACAACAGCATTCATGTTGTGGGCACTGAATGAGTTTTATGGAGAAACCTTGGGACAGCTAGTTGAGGACCTGAAGGAGAAATAAAGAGATAGGAAATCTTGCCAATCTTGCTACTATTTATTGTCCTGAGCACAGGCACCTCAAGACTTGCTCTGTGAGTTCAGTCTGACTGGGGATAAACTTCATGTATATATGCTTTTGGATGGATAAAATGATGAGTTTACACATTGTTTGAAGGATCATGGCATGAGGAAATTCAGAAATGAGGAAGCAACAAATGTCCTGGGCTTCAGGAGGTTTTCAGGTACAAGCTTGCTAATGTCTGTCCTTTCTTTTTCACTGAGGCTCAAGGTAATTAGAGAACACATCTAGAAAACAATAAGCCAAAGTTTTATGGGTATGCTGGCTTACATCTGAAGTCCTGCTACTTGGGATAGAGGTAGCAATATACCATGACTTCTAGCCTGTTTGGATTAAACAGTGAGATATCTCAAGTAAAGCCAATTCTAGGGAGGAGGAGAGGTCCCAGCTGATATACTGGTGCTTCTCCATCAACAAGTGCAAAGAAAACTTAGGTGCTTTCCTTAACACAGGTGACCATGGAGACGTTTCTCGTCCCTGCTGCTGCTGACGTTTTCTTGTTAGCATAGTATGTGGCATTATAGTATGTGGCACTAGGGTCTCTAAGATGTGAGGCATAATGACATTTCTGAAGAGACATTTAGTCATGCAATTTTTTTGAGGTTGGATATCGATATATAAGGCAGGCTAGTCACATGATTATTGCCTCAGCCTCACTGAGCTTTGAGTGACAGTGATATTGATTTTCTGTTTAGGGCAGAGTTAGTGATTTAGGATGCTCAAGTTCTGGAGTACCAAACCCCACAAATCATCAATATAGCTGTCAGAAGCTAAAAGGTACTACACAGGTAGGGAAAAGGACAGATGACAATAAAGAAATCCTCATTATTCACAACCTGTGTCAATGAAATTCCCTTACCTCTCTGGCCACTCACCTTTCAAAGGTCAAGAGAAATTTAGAGGGAGCAGAGGAATGAATTTCTCTACAGACTGACTGGAACAACCTGAGGAGACAGAGATTCTAAGCTGACTGAGGGAAGTGGCATGTCTGTCACTTATGGTTCAGTGCCACTCCCTGTCTGCCTTATGAGAGCTCCATGCATCTACCTCCATTTGTGACATGGGTTGCTTGATAGAAGTACCAGCCTGTAATACTAGCCACAACATTGTTTGTGCAGTTGAGATTACAGGACCCTCAGCCTTTTTATGCAGAGATATCTGAAAGAGAGTATATGGCTGGACAGTTTGGGGTGCCACACATCATGATGGAATTCCAAGAAAAGGAGGAAGCAGTAGAAGCCAGCCCAATGAACTAACGCCCAGGCCTGGTTTGATGGAGGCAAGGGGCAATTTCTCTAACAAAGTGTGCATAGTAGACATAAATTATAAAAAAGCCTGTTGAAGTATGTGTGTATACATGTGCCTTTACACCACAGGAGGTTTCTCCACCTGTGGGTCATACATGAGTATGTACACAGGTGAGGGTCTTCATGAGTGTGAGCATATACTTGTAGGTTGTGAGCATTCATACATGTGTGCTTGGGTCTGTTTGTACCTTCTCTGCCTCTCTGCACACAGCACACCCAATGAAGCAAAGAGCTTGTTTTTACAGGGGCTGTACTGCTGCCCTGGGAAACTTTGACCACAGCTCAAAGGTCATTCAAACTAGAGAGAGATGGGAGGGGGCTGGACTGCAGTTGGGAGGCAGGCAGGTCCATGGACATTAGATGGGGATGGATGCTTCTCAGGATTCTCTCTGTAGGATAAGGCTGAAAGTGTCTGTTTCTCAGCTCACTCCTCCATACACCCAAAGAAGCTGCATCACATACCATTTTGGAGGTGTGCATTGTTGTGGGCATGGATGAAAGCAGGGCTTTTCACAGAACAGATTATAGTATAAATGACACAGCGGTTTCTGGGTAGGTCACAGCTGTAGGCACTTTGCTGGGATAATCTCTCAGCTAGCTCATTTGAACTTACTTCAAGTTGTCCAACAATCTATCTACCCATGTGGTTCTCACTATCTCTTTACAGCTCTGTTCCCTATCTTCTGCTTCTCTTAGTATCTTTTGATAGTCCTGCATCTGCTTTTGTCCCTACTGTCTCTCTGCTGCCCAGGTCAATCCTAGTACTTTTTGCCACCACTATTGGCTGTCAGATATTTATTTTTACCAAGGAGCAGTAAGACAGTGTCAGAACATCTCTTGGGTTGCCTTCAGGAAATGACATTCATGTTTTGAGCAGATAGGTAAGGACAAATTCACAAATCTGATATCCAATGATTGGTCATAGAAATGACAATATCAAAATGCTGCCATCACTTAGCTCTTTGCCAGTACAGAATTAAGAATTGAAAATACAGAGACACACCTTCATACAAAGTAAGGAATGCCACCTCAAGAATGGGTAGATATGCACATGGCATGTGGATGTGGAGATCAGAAGAAAAACTAAGATGTTGTTTTTAGGTTAACTTCCACTTTTACAGTTGTGAGCCACCTGATGAGTTACTGGGAAGTAGTCGAGTCTTCTGCAAGAGCAATATTTGCTCTAATCACTAAAGCACCACTCTAGCCCTCATGGAAGATACCTAACATTTTCTTTATTTGTTTGTTATGGGGCAGTAAATTTATGAAGAATGGAGGTGAGGGGACAATTTCATCAAGGTGGTTCTCTTTTTTAATGTTTATATTAAATTTGATAATGAAACATGCTGCCAAACCAAAAAAAAAAAAAAAAAAAAACAAAAAACAAAAAACAAAAATCACAATAAAGTAGGACTTGGCAAACTAACAGAAGATAATTCTCAAGAGATGACACAGGAATTTGAAACACATATTCAGGAGCCCCCTAAAAATACTAAACTGAGAGGAACCCCCTGGATCCCATCGGTGGCAGGAGACCTCTGCCTGGGCCACCAGGGTTCCATAGCCAAGCAGCGCCAGGAGAAAGTTACTCTCCCAGGCGCGTGGAAAAGCCCCAAGTGGGAACAAAATGAGCCCCAGTGCTCACCGATTCTGCCTGGAAACCGTTGGCCACAGAGACTGAGGGACAGGAAACTTCGGGTCTCCACCTGTGGATGGGGACCTCAGCTTGGGCCACAGGGCTCCATAGTCAATTAGCGCCTGGAGAAAGCTACCCTCCCAGGAGCTTGGAAAAGCCGGGAGTGGTGCCAAGACAAGTTCCACAGCTCACCAGGAACTGCCCTGAACCTGCGAGACACAGGGACTGAGGTAGGTGGGCATAGGAACCCCCTGGATCCCATCGGCGGCAGGAGACCTCTGCCTGGGCTACCAGGGTTCCATAGCCAAGTAACACTGGGAGAAAGTTACTCTCCCAGGAGCGTGGAAAAAACACCTCTCAGAGAGAGCTGCTCTTCAAGGAGTATTGATACAGAGGCCTGCAGGTGGGAAAAGCCATAGCCAAACAGAGTAAGATCAGCTAACATCAGAGTTAACAAGATGGCAAAAGGCAAGGGCAAGAACCTAAGAAAAAGAAATCAAGGCTATTTGGCATCATCAGAACCCAGCTCTCCCACCACAGCAAGCCCTGGATTCCCCAATACACCAGAAAAGCAAGACTCAAATTTAAAATAATTTCTCATGATGATGATAGAAGGCTTTAAGAAAGAAATTAACACCCTTAAAGAAACACAAGAGAATAGAGGTAAAGAACTAGAAGCCCTTAAAGAGGAAACACAGAAATCCATTAAAGAATTACAGGAAAACACAATCAAACAGACAAAGGAAATGAACAAAACCATCCAGGAGCTAAAAATAGAAATAGAAATAATAAAGAAATCACAAAAAGAGACAACCTTGGAGTTAGAAAATGTAAAAAAGAGATCAGGAGTCATTGATGCAAGCATAAGCAACAGAATATAAGAGATAGAAGAGAGAATCTCAGGAGCAGAAATACCATTGACACCATCGACACAACAGTAAAAGAAGATACAAAATGCAAAAAGCTCCTAACCCAAAACATCCATGAAATCCAGGACACAATGAAAAGACAGAACCTAAGGATAATAGGTATAGAAGAGAGTGAAGATTCCCAACTTAAAGGACCAGTAAATATCTTCAACAAAATCATAGAAGAAAACTTCCCTAACTTAAAGAAAGAGATGAACATAAATATACAAGAAGCTTACAGAACTCTAAATAGATTGGACCAGAAAAGAAATTCGTCCCGTCACATTATAGTGAAAACACCAAATACACAAAACAAGGAAAGAATATTAAAAGCAGTAAGGGAAAAAGGTCAAGTAACAT
>JAPYYD010004244.1:0-13300 GCA_028551405.1 Uromys caudimaculatus | reverse complement strand
GTCCTAGATTTCATGGATATGTTTGGGTTAGAAGCTTTTTGCATTTTGCATTTTCTTTTACTGTTGTGTTGATGTTATCTATGGTAGCTTCTGCTCCTGAGATTCTCTCTTCTATCTCTTGTATTCTGTTGGTGATGCTTACATCAATGACTCCTGCTCTCTTTCCTAGGTTTTCTAACTCCAAGGTTGTCTCCCTTCATGATTTCTTTATTGCTTCTATTTCTATTTTTAGCTCCTGGATAGTTTTGTGCATTTCTTTTGTCTGTTTGATTGTGTTTTCCTGTAATTCTGCCTGTTTGATTGAGTTATCCTGTAATTCTTTAATGGATTTTTGTGTTTCCTCTTAAGGGCTTCTAGTTGTTTATCTCTGTTCTCTTGTATTTCTTTAAGGGTATTAATTTCTTTCTTAAAGTCTTCTATCATTGACATGAGAAATGATTTTAAATCTGAGTCTTGCTCTTCTGGTGTGTTGTGGTATCCAGGGCTTGCTTTGGTGGGAGAGCTGGGTTCTGATGATGCCAAGTAGCCTTGGTTTCTGTTCCTTATGTTCTTACCCTTGCCTTTTGCTATCTTGTTGATTCTAATGTTAGTTGGTCTTACTCTGTCTGGCTGTGGCTTGCCCCTCCTGCAGGTCTCTGTGTCAATACTCCTTGAAGACCAGCTCTCTATGAGAGGTACTTGGGCCTGGAGAGCCGTGGCACAGGGTCAGCTCTGGGGTGCAGACAGAAACCAGAAGAATCCTGTCTCCAGCTATCGCTTGGCTCCTATGTCTTGATGGCTCTGCAAGGGTCCCTCTTGATACAGTGAGCTTGAATAGAAGCAGTGGCCCTGCTTGTGCTCAAAGGTGTGTCAGCACTCCTGGGATGCCAGCTCTCCCCTGGAGCCCTGTGGCCCAGGCTGAGGTCCCCAGGCACAGATGGAAACCGGAAAGTTCCTGTCCCCGACTTTACCTCAGTCCCTGTGACCCGAGGGTTTTGGGCGGGTCCTGGTGGGCAGTGGTGCTTGCCCTAACCCCACTCACAAGTTTTCCACGCTCCTGGGAGGGTAGCCTTCTCCTGGCGCTCCTTGGCTATGGACCTTTGGTGGCCCCGGCAGAGGTCTCCACCAGGATTCCTAATGAAGTCAGAAACACACACTGGGGAAAGAGGATCTTTAACAAATGGTCAAGCTGAATGGCTGTGTGTAGAAGGATGCACATAGATCTGTACTTATCACCCTGCAAAAACTCAACTCTAAACAGAATAGAGAGCTTAATTGAATAATGCAATGAAATAAAGACCTCAACATAGAATTAGATACACTGAACCTGACAAAAGAGAAAGTGGGTAATAGCTTTGAATACATTGGTACAGGAGACCAGTTCCTGAACAGAATACCATTAACACAGTAACTAACATCAACAGTTAATAAATGGTTCTTCATAAAACTCCAAGCTTTTGTAAGGCAAAGGACACCACCATTCAGACAAAGGAGTGGCTTACTGAATAGGAATTTTTTTCCAACTACATATATGATAGAGGACTAATATCCAAAATATATAAAGAACTCAAGAAACTAGATATCAAAAAATCCCAAATAATCCAATTTAAAAAATAGGGTACAGATCTAAACAGAATTCTCAATTGGGGAAACTCAAATGGTTGAGAAACACATAAAGAAATGGTCAACATCCTAAGTCATTAGGTAAATGCAAATTAAAACTACTTGGAGATTTTATCTTACACTTGTCAGAATGACTAAGATTAATAACAGAAGTGAAAGCTCATGCTGGTGAGGATATGGAACAAGGGGGATAGTCCTCCATTGCTGGTGGGAGTGCAAACTTGTAAAACCACTATGGAAATCAGTGTGGTAATTCCTGGGAAAGATGGGGATTGATGGACCTCAAGATTGAGTTATAGCATTCTTGGGCATATACACTAAGGATGCCTCACCTTACCACAAGGATACTTACTTGCTCAAACATGTTTATTGCTATTCTATTCACAATAGAGAAAAATTGAAAACAACCTAGATTTCCTGCAACAGATGGATGGAGAAAGAAAATGTGGTACATTTACACAATACAGTATTACTCAGTTGTTATGACGTTATGAAATGTGAAGACAAGTTAATTGAACTAGAAAAAAAAATCATCCTGAGGGAGGTAACCACGACCCAGAAAGATAAATATGGTATGAATTAAATTATATATGTATATTAGCAGTTGAGAAATAATGACAAAGCTAAAAATCTGTGTAGCCAGAGAGCTTAAATGTAGAGGAAGTGACTATGGGAGACACATGCATCTCCTGGGAAGACAGTAATAGAATAGATTTCATGGGTGGACTGAGGGTAAAGTGGGTAACTGTACTATGAGTATCAGGTGAGGCAAGGGAGGAAATGCAGTAGAGATAGCTAGACTTTAGGGACATGGGAGATGTGGTATGGAAACCTAGAGCAACGGAAACATCCTATAATACATGAAGGTGATCCAAATGAAGTCTCCAAATAATACAGGAGACAGAGTCCCAACTGGCCAACTCTTGTCACCAAATGAAGCTTCTGGTCCCAGGACTAGGTTATACCCAATTGAGTTATTGGCCAAAGGGGTCCCACAGAAATCTTCAAATAAACCAAGGTGCTTCCAAGACAATAGGTTGCTCACCCAGAAAATGATAGCAATGCCTCATTGCTGAAAACAACACCCAACTAGTCATTGAACATGAAGAGAGGTCCAGCTAGTGCTTACAGAGAACCTTCACCCCTATGTTGAAGCATCTTTGGTAGTGGAAGGTACTCTGCAAGTTACCAAAAAGGAAATGTAAATACCAACTGAGCCACAAAATCTTTGATCTATGCTGGTGTCCTCCCTGCACAATATGCTAGGGCAATGATGGCACAAAGCTTGTTTGAGTAGCCAACCAAAGTCTGATTTGACTTAAGGCCCATTTCCATGAGATAGAATCTATACTTGATATTGTTTAGGTGACCAAGAACTAGAGACAAGATAGCCCAGAGACCTAAGGTAAAACCAAACACTACTGGTCTAAAAACAAACAAAAAAACAAAAAACAAAACCACCACCACCGCCATCAGCAACAACAACAACAACAAACCCCAAAGAATAATAAACTGACTCCTAATGATATTCTTATAAAGCAGTCCCTTATTTTGCCAGCATCAGAGAAGCTCCCTCTTGTAGAAGATAAGATCAAATAAAGAGACCCTGTCTCCCAGGCATTTTGCAGAGACCTTGGAACACAGAGCTCTAAACAGGATGTGTCCATCAAATTACCCCATCAGAACTCAGGAAACCCTGAGAAATAGGAGGTGGAAACAGTGTAAGAGCCAGAGGGGATGGAGGGCACCAGAACAGGGTCTTCTAAATAGCTAGAGCAAAGCTCATGTGAACTCACAGAGACTGAAGCAGCAAGCACAGGGCCTACAGGGGTCTGCACCAGGGCCTCTGTGTCTATATTATAGCTTTCATGTTAGCTTTTTTATGGAAGTTTTTTTTGTAATGGAACTTCTGGATGTGTGAATGAGTGACTCTCTGATTCTTGTGCCATCTCTTAGACTCTTTTGCTTCAATTGGTTTGCCTTGTCTGAATTATGAATGTTTTGCTTTATCTGGTTATATTTTATTTTGATATGTTTTGTCATTATCTCTTAGAAGCCTGCTCTTTTCCAATGAGAGATAGAAAGGGTGTGAATCTGGATGGGAAGGGAGAAAGGAAGGAAACTTGTATGAGGAAAAAAATCTATTTTCAATAAAAAGTAAAGAATAAACAATGATGTCTGTCCAGAGAGAAACAGAGAGAGTATCTAAAGACTTCATTCTGCAAAATATATTTGACTGCATCAAAGAGGAAAGTATGTACCAATTCACTTTACTTTGCCTCTGAGACTGTCCTTTGTAACAATGAAGCAAATACCATGGGGTCCATATGGTTGGACCTTATACGGTTAGGCTGTGCTAAACCTATCTGCTTTGTATGAGAAACACTGTAAAACGTTGCTGAAAGCAATGTTGAAGTTTTCTCTCACAGATCATCAATCATTTTCATTTATTTTGTGTCTTTGTGATGTCCCTTCGTACCACTTTCAACAAAATCCCTGTGGAGATTTTGACCCGAAGACAACTGCCATCATTCTTACAGCTACAGAGAAGACATTACAGTCAGATCAATGTGCTTAACCATTTTCTAATTAGTTGCCTCCACGATTAATCTCTGATGAATGCTTTCCTCTAACCCAAATGTTCCAACTCATCAATGCTTTGTTCCTTTGTCTTATTCTGACAAGG
Organism: Uromys caudimaculatus; assembly: GCA_028551405.1. NCBI lineage: Eukaryota > Metazoa > Chordata > Mammalia > Rodentia > Muridae > Uromys > Uromys caudimaculatus. The sequence continues at coordinate 9,012 of JAPYYD010004244.1, read as the reverse complement.
ACAAAGTGATTTTCTGCATTGCACAGGAATACACGTGTAACCATTAAATTGCTTATATTTGCATTGGTTTAAAAATTGCTCAGGCCCCAGAACATTAGTTATATTGGAAACAGTAGAAAGGCTGTTACCCCACAGTGTAAATTCATCCTTTGTATTGGACACTTTCACAAGCAGTGTAGATGATGGTACTAAGTTGATGGTAATCAGATAGAAATGTGAGTCAATGAACTGGATAGATATTATGCAATAACACAACTTTGTAACTTCCATATCTTTCATGATGACCTAAGAAGTCTGCTGGAATTCAAAGTGTCTTTTGATATTAGGACTGAGTGCTCTGTTTCTGAAGTTAGAAAAGAGACTGAGAAGCTCAGACATAGTTTTGACAATGTCAAAGCAAGCTTGGAAAAGGAAACATTTCATTTCACCAAAGACTTGATGGCATTACAAAAAAGAACCAACAAATATGTTAATTGGTGTTTGTTTTAATGTTGAACATAGTTAAATTCTTTTTATGTAGCACCAACCCATGAAGCAGACACCATCGAGGAGAAAATTGAGCAAGGAGGACCAAAGTATTCATCCAGTCACTTTTTCTAAAAAATAATAAAAGGAGGGACAGGAGAAATGTATAAAATGCATGCATATCTTTGCATTGTCCACATTGGTAGTTAATACTTTTACAGTAGGAGACACTTTATCACTAATTTTTAATAATCATAGCTGTATGCTTATAAAATGTCACTGAAATATTAAAATAGCAACATTTTAACTCCACAGTAATGATCTTCATAGGTGTGCAATTTGATTTAGGAATTTTTCTACATCAAAATATATTGTGAATTAATGCTTATTTTGTTCTGCTGATTTTTCTGATTTTGCTCGCCTAATTATTGAGCTCCAGACTCTGTCTTAATGGAGATGGATAGCATTCCTGAGGATGGCACCCAAAGTCATCCTGTGGCCTACACATGCACCCACATACATGTCAATGCATACCTATACACATATGTACCTGCACACCCAAGCGCAAGCACATATTCACACACTCATGGGCACACACATACATATACACACAAACACACAATACACACACACACACACCATAAAATAAGGCTGCTAGTACTTTTATTTAACCAGTAATATAACAATGTTTAAAACAGTAATAACAGTAATCACATATCAAAACTCATTGGATGTGATGATATTGCGTATCCTCTTTAATTTGTTAATTAAGCAAAGTTTAAAGTTAATATCATCATTCCCATTCTATAAGCAAGGAAGCTTGTTAAAGGGATGGTACGGGTGGTTGGGGTGCGATGGTCATTTTTCTGTTTGCATTGCAATCCGTTTCCTGTCTTTCTTTTGTCTACGCTGCACGTAGCCACATTTCTTCCCAGGAGGTCTTTTACAACTGACTACTTATCTTGTGTTAATGAAAGCAGGAGCAGAAATGGGGACCAAGGAAAAGGAATATCTCCCTTCCTGTGTCTTAATGGCATCTGATAGTGGCTATCTCTCCAGTGTTGTCACATTTCTGCCATTCTTTCCACAGCTCCAGATCCTGGGCTGGCTAGTCTTAGTTTCTGACTGGTGGCCCCACTGGCTGCTCTCTGTAAACAGAAGTGTATGTATGCCGTGTCTTTCCAGATGAAGAAAAGTATTACCATTCTGTCTCTGGTGATAAACTTTACGATGATGACTTAACTCTGACCCTTTATCTTTTCAACTCAGCTGCATAACCATGTGGATAACAACCGGATGGCTTTCTGTTTTCTAAAACTTGAACAGCATGGTATGAGGTGACAGAGAGCAATAAGATGAACGGAAATACACTGCATTTGTGTGATTGTTTACTAGCCCAGAAGCTACCAGAAGTTGAAGACTGACATACTTCACAGATAAAAGAGTGCCTATTTCCATGGGATATTGAAGAGACTCGACAAATGTGATGGGAAGGCTTTTATTAACAAAGTCCACATTAACAATAGGTTAGAGATCCAGAGCCAGTGACTTAAGATTTAAGACATAGTAAGGGCAGAAGTCCTGGCATGGCACAGGAGCAAAGTTAAAGAAGTTGTAAGCTGGTAGGGTAGATAAACGACGGGGGGGGGGGGGGAGAAAGAGAGAGAGAGAAAGAGAGAGAGAGAGAGAGAGAGAGGACAGTAACTGAGTCTTCCCAAGAGTGCCTGCAAATCTGGGTGCTAGTTTACTTCAGAAAAAGGAATAGAGCTACACCATGGGACCATGTGTTACAAAGTACTCTGAGTCTGTTAAAGAAATCAAAATTTAGAAGAATAAAGGAGGTGAAAAACACACTTGTGAAACCAGAGATTTTGGAAAATGATAAACAGAAGAAACAATATGATTTTCCACACTATCTTCCCCTAAACATCTCCAGATACCAGAATGACGAAAAGCATTATAAACCAATGCCATGGCCTCTTTTGTTCTACTCATTTAGATAAAACCAAACAATTGGAGTGTGCCTTGTTATCCTCTCCCAACTTCACCACTCAGCATCAGGTTAAAGCACCAGGTACAACAGCAACCGGTTCCTCTGTATCAAGTCTCTGATCATTTAGCCAAGGTAAATGTGGTGAGGGTACACTATTTTAGAGTTTAAGTCCCCATAGATGACAGATTAGGGAGTTTGCCTTAAAAATTTGCAGCTGGAAATCAACTCAGCTTTGTTTCAAGTTGTCAGGGTTTTAGGACTTTGGTTTATTGACTTATATAATAGTAGAAAAAAATGTCTGACTTCTAATTTTTATTTGTTTATTTATATCTGGTGGCAGTCCCAGAATACCTAGGGATACTAGTGTGGCCCTCACTCAGAGAGACTTCCCAGTTTACACAAGAGACTTCATCAGGATTTTTCCATTGTCATGATTATTGTATTCTCATCTCTGTCCTTTACATAACTTTAGAGAATACGTTTAGGAAAATAATGGCATATCTGGTAGCCATACCAGTTATAATAGAAATCCTCAACTTTTTTTTTCTTTTTATCAAAATAATAAGAGAAAATACATTAAGTGAAGGTTATTATTTCCAAAGTAAATAATGTCCTGGCATGGTCATGACTAGTTGTGTGACTAGGGTGTGGTTTGAGTGAGAAACCTCCCACACAGGCTTGTACATTTGAGTCCTTGGCTGAAGCTGCTGTTTGGGGGAGGTTACAGAAATTTCTTTGGAGCTTTGCTGACAGAGGTACATCACTGAGGGTGGGTCCTACAGAATTATAATCTTGCTCTACTTCTTGACTCACTAGGCTTCCTGTTTGAAAAATAATAACCAGCCAGCTTCCTGCTCAGACAGCCAACTTCCAGGCCCCTCTCTTGTCATTATGGACCACTTTCTGAAACTTTAAGCCAAAATACACTCTCCCTTCAATAAGTTGCTTTTGGCTATGTATGCTAATCCCAGTAGACAAAAAGTAACTACTACAACTAGTTCACTTTAGATCAAGAAACACCATAAAAAAGACACAACACATTATCACAGCTCGCTGAAGATGTGTTGTTACTGAATTTTACCTCAGTGTTCTATCCTTGACTTGTACTGAGGGCTGCTGTAAGAGAAACAAAGAGAAACAAGTTGGCCAAGAATGATGGTGTTCACTTGCTATATCTGTACTCAGGAAGAGAAGGAGAAATGAGTATAAACCCACTGTCAGAAGGTTCTTTATTTTCATATGAGTGAAGTTGGCTTTTGCTGGAAGAATCTTACTGTTTTCAGTGAGCAGATATTTGCATGTTTCATATGTTTATAAGAGAGTTTGTTTTAATCATTAGCAAAGAATATTCTGTCTTGTTTAATATTTATGCTGTATCTAGTCACTCTTTACATGATGGTATCTGAATTCCAATGTGTGTGTTGTCTATCCTTCAGGTTCAATCTCTGTAATTCACTGTACCAAAAGAACCTGGCTCCATAATATCTACTCTATTTCCTTATAGCCAAAATGGAGAGATGGTAGCATTGTACAAGCTCTTTAAAAATAAATTATTTGTAGATTTAATTTTCGTACATTTACTTAGTGTGTGTGCATATGCACACATTGCGCATGTCTGTGTGTGTTCCTGTGTCCGAGTGTGTGTGTGTGTATGTGTGTGTGTGTGTGTGTGTGTGTGTGTGTGTGTGTGTGTGAGCATGTGTGTACATACAGCCCACTTACACCATAGCATGCAAGTGTAAATCAGAAGTTAACCTTCAGCAGTTGATTTTCTTCCACCAGTTGAGGTCTGAGGATCAAACTCAGTCTTCAGATTTTGCAGCAAGTATCTTACATGTTTAGTTACTTTGTCATCCTCTATTGTAAAAAATAAAACTTTTAAAGTGGATTTAGTATTATTCCTGTTTTCTCTAAATTTCTGAAGAGATGGTACATGACAACAGATGAGAAGTCAGAACCTTAATCTTCACACTATGAGTGAATCTGAAATCAAAAATTGTGTAACCTCACATCAACTGTAGTGACTTTGACACTTTTCTGTGCAGAAGTCACCCTGATGGTGCATATCATCAGCATAAATGCTTCAGATAATTTTTACGTACAAATGACAGAGGCACCGGATGATCACCTTGAGAACCTGCTCCTGTGTGCTAGGAAGCAGTACCAGGTGTTTTAGATCTGGAAAGTCACAGAGTAGGAGTGTTTTGACCATTTCATAAGGAGGCTGTACAAGAAATGTAAAGATAAAAGAGCAAGCACTCCTCTTGCAAAAGAGAAATCCAAACATGATCCTGAGTATGAAATGTAAAGTGAGCTTAGCTGCTGTCTCTGCCAGGACATTGTCCCTTTGTCCTTTATTGTACCTTAAAATAGAAAACAAAGGCCACCCGCTCCTCCTGAGCAAAGAGCCAAATCTACAGTAACTTACAGTGTCACCCCCATCACCTAGGCACCTCAAGGACATAAACCATGGCTGAAATTTCATTAACTCCTCACTCTTTCCAATGTTTTTACAACAGGCTTGAACTCTGCAGGCAACAAGACAGGAATGTCAGTATCTATGACAGTTCATGTCACTGCACTGTTCATGTTAAACGTTGCTTTTCTTCATAACAAGAACACACAATGGACTCTAGAGGAAAAGCAAACAAATTGGCAAAATTAATTGGAAAAGCTCCTGTGTCCTGGAAGTTGTGCATATACGAACAGAAGTATAGAATTGGAAATGTAAAGGATGTTTCTAGTAAAATATTGAAATAAGCATTGAAAAATTCTCTAACAAGGTTAAAAGAAGCTAGAAATCATTTATTACCTTCATAGCACCCTTGGAGAGGATCTCAGAAAAAATGTCAATATTCTCATTTTTCAGGTAAGGGAATGGAGGGAGGAACAGGTTATATATTTATTAATTCACTGAGGAAGGGAATTGCCATGTAGAGATTTCAAAGTCAGGTTTGGCAAATAATTCATATTTTACTTAGCATGTCTTGAAAAGAATTTTTGGACAGGTCAATGTAGGTAAGATTTATTAAGTCAACACTTAGAATATGCCTGGGGACAGCCTGTATAGACATTTTTCGAAAAACTAGATTATCATATTTGTACCTTAGCCAAATGTAAGTTAGCAATCTGCTCTTGCTTACAAATGAATGCATCAGAAACAGTTTCATCCAAAAGGAAGAATTTACCATGAAAGTATGCCAAGTAATGTTTAGAGATTTCGATTAGAGTCTATATTTTAAATATCTGGCTACCTTGTTGACATGTGCTCATGGGAAATGTCTCTAGCAATTTGAAATTCAGCTGTGTTGAGGTTCTGGGGTTGAATATGAATTTAAAAGGCCTCAACAAACAAAGTGATCTTCAGGACTCTGGGCTGAGTTCATATAACTGCTACTAATATCGGGGACGGGGATCAGACTTCAGCTCAAGGTGACCTTGAGTAGTATGGGTGGCTCTTGTCCTCAAAGTCACTGTTAAATTTATTTGAGGCTAGCTTGTGTAAGAACGAGAAAGTCTTACTTTGGCCCCAGGAAAGAATTTTTTTTTTCTGTTTCTCTATGAATCCTTCCAGAGTATAAATAAATTGAGGTCTAGCTCTTTGATAAAATCCCAAGACAGAGTCCACAATACTTTCTAAATGAATCTATATACCACGCTTGCAGTTCTTTGCATCAGAGAACAATTTTATATACTTGATTAACCTTTGAGTTAGCTATTTCTTACCTATCTTAGGTTTAGTCAAAACTATAATTTAATTTTTTTCCACAGAATATCAGTTCGTTTCTGTTGTTTTATCACTTAGATTCCACATGCAATAATTTTAACTGTATTTTAATTAGTGCACAGTTGCTGCATATTTACCATTTCTTCATGTTCAAAGTCTCTTGACTAGCTATCTTTAAATATTCAGTTAGTTGTTGTCAACCATAGTTGTTTGTTTTTGTAACTATATTTTCATTTTTTAATGTTGCGTGTTCATGTAAATGATGCATGTGCTTACATGTGTGTACATGTGTATTTGGATGTGTGAGTGCAGGCATATACATGCCTCAGCACACGTGGCAGTGAGAGAGTGCAGTCTTGAGTTCCAGTCTTTGTTACCTATCTTTCTCGAGTCAGGATTTTGTTGTTTGCCAGTAGATATTCCAGCCTAGTCGACCTTTGAGTGTCTAGGTGTTCTGCCTCCAGGTGTCATCTCAAAGCAGAACTTTACAGACAGAGACACGCCCTACCACACCTGGCTTTACACATGTTCTAGAGATCTGAAATTAGATTTTCACTCTTTCATGGCCAACTCCCTGACAGTACAAATGAATTTTCACTGATTCAATGGCATTGGCTCCTTCTCAGTCACAAAGTGAAGCACAGTTTACAATGTGATCGAATATCTTACTCTTTACTCCCTCTTCCATGTTCATTAGCTGAGCCAAAAGGACAGCAGAGGTGACAGGAAAGGTTTTGAAGTAGACTGGGCAGGTGGAGTGCCTTTTGAAAAAAAAAAAATTACAGTGCTGCCTAGACAAGGCCTGTAACAGGATGCATGTAGTAGAAGCCCCTGGCCAAGTTCACACTAGAACCACCCTCTTCTTAGCTGGCTTTGCTCTTGCTTTTCCCAGAGTCCACTTTGTTCTGGACAGAACCATCTCCATTGGCTGTCAATGTGTGTGACCAAGATATCATCTACTTTAAGTAGCTGACTCTGTTAGCTATTCAGATTCTAGTCTAAACTTTTCATCCAATCACTCACCTCATTCGCTCCTATCTTCTCTTTCTCCCCCTTTCATTTTCTTTCTTGAGCTCTCTGAACTAGTCACTATGTTTTACACACTACCCCTACTAATCACTAGTATTGTAATTGACTGATTACAAATCTGGATCTCAGCTCTTACAGTATCCTTACTAAAAGTCACAGACTTTCACAAGCACCTTTTTGCGAAGGACATGATAGGGACATAAGTACCCATTCAATAAGTAAATTAGTTTCATGCAATAGTTGTATTAGATATGACAGAATTATGTTAGCCAAGTTTATGAAAGTGATTACTATTCTTATTCAATTTACTTTAATGTGTCTAATAGGGAAAATATATAACAATATTATGACTTTTAAAATGCTAGGTCATAGTTAAAAGCAACTTGGGAACAGATAAAACTTATATTGCTGTGAGCAAGAAAATAAACTTTGTTTTTCTTTTCTTTTCTTTTCTTTTCTTTTCTTTTCTTTTCTTTTCTTTTCTTATTTTTAGAATTTAATCAACTATCACAGAGTCCATCCTTCTAGTCTTTAACTTATTAAGAAAAACCTAGAAAAATTCAATAGAAGACTAAGTCCATTGAATGTTTGAACTGGCTCCTGGAGTTAGCTAGTAGTGTTGGATACAACAAAGTTAACAGCTTTGAGACCACACACCTGAGATAGCATTCCTTACTTACTCCCTTGGAACTATACCTAGCCAGAATCAATGACCACTTCTCATTGATGAATTATGTCAGGCATTTAGCCATGAAGAACACCGTAAAACTCTGTGCAACTCTGCCTCGATCTTGATGGATTGGATGAGACATCTTCAAGCCTTGCTGTTCTTTCTACTTTCTGACATCCGAGAATGACATATTCACAAATTTAATGCAATTCCAGCTTTTAGATAGACTGGAATGTAAAATATTTGGGGATCTTGGGGCTAAGAAAGGGGAAGAAACAAGATGTTGAAGTAGTAAAAAAGGACTGAGCATGGTAAGAGATGAGGACAGCAGGGGAGTGAGGTTGTCACGTATAATGAAGATTTAGTGTTTCAGTCATAAATCTAACTCAGCTAGAGAAGCACACTGCCAAAACACTGTGCAAGAAATAAGCCCCAAGGTATCCAACGGGGCCTTTTTAAACCCTGTTCACTTCACATTGCATATTTGAACACAGACAGTTAGAGTTCAAAGAGCACACATCTGGGTCATTGTGCAAATCCCTACTCTCCTTTAAAACTAAAATAAAATAGACACACTCCACCGATGCTAGACCGACACCACGACCGACTCTGCCAAAGAAAACGGCCCATTCTGGATACAAAAGCCAAATCACAAAGTGGAACCAACCCACACAGAGTCAAGCTCAGTCACTTTATATATTCAATGAAGGGAAAATATTCAAAAGACACATTCTCAGAATCCAACTCCAACAGGCAACTGTAGACAAGATTGTGTTCCATTACTATTGTATCCTACAAGGAGAAACAGCCTAACAAAGTTGAAGGGGCTCAACCAATATCTACATCACTGATGAGAAGACGACTCAGGAGAAATCAATCAATCATGTCTGATTCTTAGAAAACAGCAGCAAAAGATTGCTACAATTGGTACAAAATGTATTACATTCTATCTATGAGAAACGTGTAACAGCTATCAGTTATCATTACAGAAGGATAAAGGTCAAGATTGGTTAGAGCTACATTTTTTTTTTTTTGTATTTTTTATTTATTTATTTATTTATTTTTTGATATTTTATTTACATTTCCGATGATTCCCCTTTTCTTTAGAAACTCCGTGTCCCCTCCCCC
>JAPYYD010004243.1:0-13302 GCA_028551405.1 Uromys caudimaculatus | reverse complement strand
ATGAGTCCATCTGTGCATTTGGCCTAGTAAGTCTTTTGCTTGCTTGCTTTCTTCCTGATGTCCTGGGTGTGAATAATACTCACAGTTACTGGCTTCATTGGGACATCTAAGAGATCCAGGATTTGTTTGTTTTCTCTGGTGTGAGCAGTCCTCTCTCTTAGCATATAGCTCTGTGGTAGTGGGATGTAGCAAAGGCATACCTGTTATCCGTATAGATGTTGATTTTCTTGCAGGCTCCAAGTTCTAAGTCCTTGGTGGGGGCAGTTAGCTCCATTTCCTGTGTTGACGTGTCAGGGGTTCTGCCCAGATGACGATTGTGCTGTCCACCACAGCAGCACCTGCTTATCTCTGACCTTCATGGAGAAAACTGCTCCCGTCTGTAAACCAGGTAGCCTTGGATTTTGGTAGGGGTCAGTCAGGGAGGCCTCTCCTTTTGGGCCAGCTTATTGTGGCCCATTGGGCAGGAAGTGTATCTGGGCCCCTATTTTGGAGAGTATGTCTCACCCCAACAGAGGGTAGGGACAGTCTGGGGTAACCTTAAATGAATGGGATACCCAGCCCATCCCTAGGTCCACTGTTCTTCGGGTAGTCCATGAATACATTTTGGTGCCAACGGCTGGCTTCTTGGACCAAAGATCTTTTCTTGAAATGTGGCCATCAGCTTGGAGGATGAGTGTTGAGCCCTGTGTCCACCAAGAATTGAGTGGGTTTCTCCTCCACTCTCAGAGTTACCCTGGGTTCAGGAGAAGGTCTCCCCTAATCACTGTCTTCACTCAGGGCTAACAACTTTTGCTGCTTGGGGGTGCTTTTCTCAAGGCCTGGGATTCCTTGCTCCTGACTTCTGTAGGACATTCTTAGGCCCAATGGCCTCAGTCAGTTCTGAGACTGAAGGCAGGTATATTTTTTTCCAATATGCTTTTATGCCATTTAAATTACATGCAAGCAATAAGGTCAGTTCTAGGTTGCAATACAATAAATGCAAATAGCCAAGGAATGAGCAAGGCAATTTGCAAAAGTCCGTGACCATTCCGGTGATCACTGTTTCTGAGGGCGTGTCAGGATGACTGAAGAATCTGAGCCTACTTCCTTGTCCAAGCCCCAAATCAGATTCTTGCCTGAAGCCCACTTCTTCTGTTATACCCTAAAAATTAAAATTCTTACCTAAAGTTACTTCCCTTTTCTAGCCTCCTTCTCTTCTCCTGTCTCCCTGCCATCGCAGACCTTCTCAGCAACTTGCACTAACTCTCTTGACAGCCCAATCTGTCTTTCTAGCCTCTGAAGCTTTTCTGTAATCTCAAGCTATTCCCCTGAGACCTGCCAGTGGAGGCTGGTGATGGGCCTTCAGGTTAGATGCCCCTTACCTTCTGCCACAGTCAGGAAAAACCAGATGTAGATGATGACCTGGTCAATAGATGGTGTCTAAGGGGGCATTCCTTCTAACTTCATCTTAGGTGGGCTGATGAGTAAATAATACAGTTTTAGAGAGATTAATTGGCCCCTTAGAACCTCCTGCTCTTCCCTCCAGTAAAGAGGGGTAGGGCCATAGGGACCAGGATAAGGGGATATAGAGGAGGAGAGTTTTGGAGTAACAGGTCCACTGTTGAAGGTCCTTGGAGGATCGATTTCTTCTCAGGTCTGGATCTCTCCTCCCAGGCTTCTTTTTTTCCTGATGGCCAGCACCTGTGAGACAGGTCTTGGGGAAAGAAAGGCCGTTATCTATAGGGGACCTCTACTTGTCCGTCTCTGTCACCACTCTAAAACTCCAAATCACAGGCCTTATCTTTCGCCTGCCCTTACCTGCCTATAGACAGCTCCTTTTTGTCCAATTAAAAGGTCTTTTCTCTCAGATATAAATTGAGCACAACTATTAACATTCTGTAATTTATAAGGTATAAGATACACCTAACACCAGTGCATCTGCCATCTATATATCCTAACTTTAAAAGTCTTATAGTTCCACACCTGTTATGTCCTGGTTTAGCTTGTATACTATCTGAAAACCATCCTCTCAGGTTGATATCATCTTTCTTAATATTGAACAGCTTGGGTTGGCTATGAGACAATAATCAGTCTTTAATCCCATCAGAATTCTGAGCATATTCTGCGGATTTCTGACATTATTGAAAGCTATCTATCTATGCACAGCGATCTACACTGCTGTCTTTTAACTATTCCCAGCTATTTTTAATTAAATTATCTTGAAAACACCCTAACAACTAACTCAGAGCTATGAATTTGCTATGTGCTCCTTAGCTTGTATGCCTAATAATCTAAAATCAGTTTGTAAAGGCAGTCTCTTTTTATGAATCAATTTTAGTAATAACCAATAATAAGTATTTATTTGTGCCATGTGAAGGATGGCACAAAGAATGTTTACCTTTTTGATTCTCTTGAATCTAGTTCTTTAGGGGATCTCCCTCTATCAAATCTGATTCATATAACTCTGGGAGATGTGTAGAATCTAATCACCTTTTTTTTTAAACCACAAAGACAAAACTTTCCTCTCAAATCAGCATGTCCTTTAACCATTAACTCAGAAAACTTTTAGCTTGACCTCTCTCCCAGAAGAATAATAAAAGAATCACAAAACTTAGAATCATATCCATTTTGATAATTAGAACAATTTAAAACAAATGAAGTAAACTACACATATACTGTATGGAGCTACTTCTAGGCATTTTCTAATTTGTCATTACAGCATATTAACCCAAAATTCCCATGAAGCCCACGTTCAAATCATATTGCAGGACTTTATTACGCCAATTTTAAAAATTCTGTCCTATGATTACCTGCTTGTAGGAAGCAGGCAGCTTTTATTGTCTGGCATTTTGCCTCTGGGCAATCATCTTGTCTTTGTTCACAGCAGGGGACTACAGAGTCATGCTTGAGCCCCCATGACTCCTCCTCCTGCTGAGCAACAACCGGTCCCCACCTCTTTTTTTCCTAACTTTTTCCATGTTTAACTGGATGAATTTGTCCGATGTCCGAAACAAACCAATAAACAAAAAACCCGTCGTCAGTCAGTTTCAGTCTTAAGAGCACAGAATACAAAACAGAACAGAAGACAACAGTTCGCCCCAGCTCGCCCCTGCCATGGGCGGCCAGCGCATATAATCAACCAATGCACAGCTCATCCCTGCTATGGACACAGAACAGATTTGTCCCTTCTATGGACGTAGAACACTTTCCCAGCCAGCTGCAGCTGCGCTGGGTTACAGACAACTCCAATCCTGCCACCCCTGCCACAGGTGGCGGGTGTAACCAAAGAGTTTGTCCCTTCCACAGACTTAGAAACCAGGTGGCCCTGCCATATTGGCTGAAGCAAGATACTCAGGCAAACTGAGGGTCCAAGGCGTCCCTTGGTCCCTCCGTGGCCACGGCATTCAGGTATGTCTACCCACTGTGAACACCACTAGACAGGTGGCACAAAAAGTGCCCAGACAGATGGCACTGAAGTGCCCAGACAGGCGGCCCAGAGGCCTACAGGTGGCACCGAAGTGCCCAGAAGCTTGCAAGCAAAACCGTAAGTAGGTGCCACAAAAGAGGAGGAGGACAGAAAACAGACAAAGAGGGAGACAAGCAATACCCACTCGAGCGTGAAGTCAAACTTAGAGGAGTAGATATCGTCTATCCCATCGTCAAAGTCACAAACAAGACAAAACAGATACTAAAAATACACAAAGACTGACAAGCGCTCACTTCCACCAAGGCAGGCGAGCCCAATTCAGAAAACCAGATGGCCGGGAGGACCTCGTCCTCTCCGGCACCCAGACGGGAATCTCCCAGGCATCCCTGGGGTCCCTCCAGACCTCCTGGGACGTCTCCCAGGGCGACAGTCGGTGATCCCCTAGCACGTCTGCCAATCACACCCTCAGCCTCTACCCGAGACCAAGAGATCGTCGTTGTCTTCTCACGAAGACGCGAGCAACTGCATAAACCAAAAGTACAGAATCAGACTTCAGCCACCACAGACGGACAAAAACATAAACAGATACTGAAAATACACAGACAAAGACTGGCAAGGGCCCATTTCCACTGATACAAGCAAAACCAATTCAGAAAACCAGACGGCTGGGAGGACCTCGTCCTCTCCGGCACCCCGACGGGAATCTCCCAGGCGTCCCTGGGGTCCCTCCAGACCTCCTGGGATGTCTCCCAGGGCAACAGTCGGTGATCCCCTAGCCCGAAGGCCGATCACGCCCCCAGCCTCTACCCGAGACTGGGAGATCATCGTCCCCTTACGGCGACACGAGCCACTGCAAACCAGACTGCAGGCACAAACCGAAAATAAAGATTCAGACTTCAGCCGGCACAGACGAACAAGAACACAAACAGAATCTCACCTCCAAGTAGGTTTTCGGAGACGAGGGTGATCGCAAATCCCGGACGAGCCCCTAAATGAAAGACCTCCGAGCTGGGGAGACCCTCGCTCAAGTCTCGGAATGGCGCGACCCCCCAAGAACTCACGAAAGACCGTCCTTGCTGCAATCACATGAGGTTTATTCGGGGGACCAGTGCACTGGGGTGGAGCTCATAACCCATGCAGGGGCAGAGGAGTCCGACCTCTTTTTTTCTTGAAAATATCTTTTCATACAATATATTCTAATTACAGTCTTCTGCCAACTTCTCTCATGTCCTCCAAACTTTACCACCCATCCAAATACACAACCTTTGTTTCTCTGTCTCACTAAAATACAAATAGACATCTATAATAATAATAATAATAATAATAATAATAATAATAATAATAAATCAGATTAGGACACAAAATATAGAAAAAGATAGCCAAAGGAAACAAACATACTCACATATATAAATGAATATCTACAAGTTTGCACAAATTGCACACACAGAAATAATATTAAACCCAGAAAGTATAATAAGATATATAGGATCCTTAAGATAAAAAAAAAGCTGGGCAGTGGTGGTGCACGCCTTTAATCCCAGCACTTGTGAGGCAGAGGCAGGTGGATTTCTGAGTTCGAGGCCAGCCGGGTCTACAGAGTGAGTTCCAGGATAGCCAGGGCTACACAGAGAAACCCTGTCTGGAAAAAACCAAAAAAAAAAAAAAAAAACCCAAAAAAAACAAAAAACAAGACAAAGCATTATGGGACAAAGAACCTCCAACAAATCCATCGAGCTTTCTGTGATGGCAATCTTTTGCTGGGCATGGAGCCTAAGTGTGATTTGTCTATCCACTGAGATTCACTGGCGAAAACTAAGCTTCCCTTTGAAAGTGGTTGATACTTGGAGAAAGGTTCTGAGTTAGGGATGTAGTCTTTTGTCCATTTCTCTCAGTGATGGAACCCCATCTGGGGCAGGCTCTTGTAAGCACTGTGTATGTTTCATTCCCTGTCAAGGTATATGTAGATCAGTGTACTGGCTAGTTTTGTGTGTCAACTTGACACAAGCTGAAGTTATCACAGAGAAAGGAGTTTCAGTTGAGAAAATGCCTCCATGAGATTCAGCAGTAAGGCATTTTCTCAATTAGTGATCAAGGAGGGAGGGCCCCTTGTGAGTGGTATCATCTGTGGGCTGGTAGTCTTGGGCTCTATAAGAAAGCAGGCTGAGCAAGACAGGGGGAGCAAGCCAGTAAGTTACATCCCTCCATGGCCTCTGCATCAGCTCATGCTCCTTGACCTGCTTGAGTTCCAGTCCTGACTTCCTTTCATGATGAACAGCAGCATGGAAGTGTAAGCTCAGTAAACCCTTTCCTCCCCAACTTGCTTCGTGGTCATGATGTTTGTGCAGGAATAGAAACCCTGACTAAGACAATAAGTCCTGTTGTATCTGTAAAAGGCACATTTCCTTTGTATCCTCTCTGGCACTTACAACCTTTCCAGCTCTTCTGCAAGATTTCCTGAACCCTGTGGAAGAGAGGAATTTTATAGAAACATCTCATTTAGGACTTAGTGTCCCAAGGTATCTCACTCTCTGCACATTGCCCAGCTTTGGGTCTCTGTAATTTGCTCCCATCTACTTCAGGAGAAACCTTCTCTGATAGTGGCTGAGCAAGACACTGATTTATGAGTCTAACAGAATGCTGTTAGGAGTTTTTCTATTGCTATATTCCTTTAGCAGAATAGTAGCATTTGTTGTTTCCTTAGGTCAATGGCCTCTAATCTCAGATTCTTGGCCACTGGAGCAGTTTCATGGATGGATTCCATCTCATGAAGGGCCTTAAATCCAATTAGATATTGGTTGGTTACCCACCCCTGAATCCCCAAACATTGTGCCACTGGTGTATCTTATCTTATCTGGGAATTCTATGGGTATTCAGAACACTTTCAAATGTTCTCTTGTGGGTTTTGCTTTCAAAGGTGAAGGAATGAGTGGATTCTCCAAATAACAACAAAGGGAATTTCTAATGAATGTTTCCAAGAATGTTCTTAGCAAAGACAAAAACAATTAAATAAATGGCACAGTCCTTCAAGGTGATATTTTATAAGGTAAAACTCAATGAACTTTGAGCTTCTAAAGTTATTTGTCATGTCTCTTAAGTTGTCATTCTCTCCTCTTTTTGTCATATAGATTTCTGAGAGATAGCTTGTGGCCAACATATTCAGTATTTGTTTTTACTTTTATAACAAGTCCAGTACCTGTTATTCAAACTTTCAACAGGATGCTTGAAGCCTCTGAGTTCACATTGATACTTTAAGCTGATTACCTTTTCCACTACAAGCAAGGAGAGGAATAATTTCTGACTATTTAGTTCTGGTGGCCACATGCCCAACAGTAAATGTGTGTGGGGTTAGTGCCATCCAGGAGCACTGAAGGAGAATCTATTTTCTGTTTTCCTCCTGGCTTCAGATTGTTACAAATACCCTTTTTTAATCCTTGGCCTGAAGATGCATAACTCCAGGTTGTCTATTCTGTTTCATGGCTTCTCTGGGTGCTCCAGATGCATTGATATTAAAAGGTTTAAGTTACTGTGTTCTCATCAAATACTGAATTCTGACTTCTTCGCAAATTTTTTTTCAATTTTTGAGTAACAAAGACTTTTGTTTTGATTCCTATATCAGCTGGTGCATTAACAAAAATTCTGGTTTTCCCAGATGGCTTTAGATTTCCTTAGCTTTCTTATTTCTCATAAGAAGCAGAAAAGCAGAAAGGTGTGTATTGCCATGTGTTGCCATAATCAGAAAGACACAACATTGTGCACCAGAGAACAAGTTAGATTTGATACTACAAATTAGTATCAGCAATATGCCTCTTTCACATTGCGTTCATAGTTCTATTCCAGTTTGCCTTCAGTTAAATTGAATATTTAAATTGTGAGGTAATAAGGAAATTGGTTTCTGGAATATTCTATTTGATAAAATTCTTGATAGCAAAGCATTTAATAGTTTTACTTTAGTTTCATTAAATTACTACTTGTTTTATTCCTTACTAAAAAGTGGAGAACAGTTGTTGATTGCTATCAGCTGAAAATTCTAAGATATCTAGGACTATTCAACAGGTTATCAGAATCTTCTCAGAATTATGACCAATTGCTTTAGCTATTTTATTTCAGTGAAGTTAATAGACATTTAATTAGCATCTACTATGTGCAGAAATAAATAAAAATATCTGTCCTAAGAAGAAGACAACCATCCCAAGGACAGGTAGACACACACACACACACACACACACACACACACACACACACACACACACACACACTAAATTATTCTTGCAGTAGAAATTATGACACATTATATTAGATATAAAAATAATATAAAATTACAGAAATGTAGACTCTATGAAAGCTTACTGGTTGATATGTTTTATAAGTTGTTTATTAAAATGATACAGAGCTTTTGATTGGAAACCATAGACCAACCTAGCAAGAGGCAAGTAGACTGAAAAGGCTACCATTTCAAGCACATCCTAATTATGGCAGAAACAAGATACTTCCATCAAATCCCTCCTCTCAGGGTTCATGGAACATTGCAAATGAAAAGATTGAAAGATTGTAAGAGACAGATGGAAAGGGTGACAAAGAATCAGTGCCTTACAGAAACACCAGAAGGGATAAACATATAAACTCAGAGATTGTAGCAGCATGCACGGGGCCTCCATGAGCCTTTACTTGATGATGCCCCAGCACTGAAAGGAGAAGTCGACATAAGATTCCTATCTCTAACCTGGAAAGAATCTCGAATTGGTAAGCACTCAGGATATACAAACCATTCTTAAGAACAAATACTATGCCCAGCAGTAGATCACCAACTTAAATGAACTACATGGAATTTTTGGAGGTTCTTTGTCTCATAAGGCTTTGTCATTTTGTTTCCTTACATATTTTTGCACCTAATTATGGCTTCTGGTTTTCTGTTTCTATGGAATTTCTGTAAGTGTGAGCATGTATGTCTCTGTATCTGTGGGTCTCTTGTGCTTTTCCGTTGACTCTTTCTCTCTCTGTTTATTTATTTTCTTGGTCCTATTCTAGTTTGTTTTTGTTTTATCTTAGTCTTACTTTACTTTACTACTTATTTTTTAGATATGTGTTTGTTTTCTAAGGAGGAGAGAAAGGATATGGATTTGAATTGAAGGGGATGTGGGGAGGATCTGGGAGAAGGTAGGGAGAGGAAACTAATTAGAATATATTGCATGAGAGGTTTTATTTGCACCAAAAGAAAAAATCTAGCTATCATCCTAATTTCTTTTTATTTAATAGAAAAATAATTATGAGTCAAATGGGAGAACAAAGGGGAGACAAACCTTGAGAAAGTTGGTCACTATATTGAGCCATTGCCACCAACCTTCACTGTTACATTCTTCTTCCTTTTGCATGTGACCTATACCAGTTTTTTAGTACACCCCAGCACGTTTTCTTGAATTCATTCATTGCTGATTATTTTAATTTTGATCATGTGATATATTCTGGCCAATAAAAGTAAGTGGATATTATACCAAGCCAAAAAAAATTAATGGAGTTATTTTTATCTCACACTCACATTGCATAAAATGTGAGTAACATAAATGTAGCCCTGAGTGCCTAATGTTGAAGTCATTGGTGGACCCCATACAGATTCTTCTTCCATGAGACTATACTGGCTAGAGTCACGCTTACCATTCTAGGTCATGTTATGGGTTTATGAATACCCAACAGTATTCATATAATGATTAAATTGTCTAATACTGCAATCTCAGAATGCATTCTTAATGCCATAGGTAACTACACACATGGGTTTATAGTTCTGTTATAAGGCTTAGATGTATTGAGGTTGCTTGTTATTGTAAAACAAGGGTATATTAGATATCAATTCACAATCTCTATAGAGCAAATGAAACTTATGTGGAAGTGATAGAGGAAATCCTAACGTACCAATCATCCAGAAAAAAAATCTAAACAAATAAACCTACCTAAGACCCAGACACCAAGAAAACTATTAAAAGAAACACATAGAATTCAATTTGTATTTAGTGTTTGAAACAGTTTTTGTTGATACAGAATGATCACATCTCAAACCATTTTAAACTGATCGTCCCATATTGAGATACCACACCTGGTAAACAGGATTTGGCACTTTAAGTAGCAAGCAGTGGTAACAGGCAGGAAGTGAAATATTAATTGTATGAAGATGTTACATTACAACTCCAGTGAATGTGAATTGAATACAATTACCAACTTATTGAAAGCAATGCCATATAAACTTGGAGAAGACAAATATCAGTCCACGTCCTTTCCTGTTAAAGCATATTTTCATTCCTTAGATTAAGAGATTAAACATATGAAACTGCACACACAGAGATTGAATACATGAATTGTATACTCATTTTTGCCTCTGTACTGTCTCCCCTGACTTCTCTGGTTCTAGTTAGAATAGAAGAGCTTTCATGTAAGCTATTCCTATTTTCAATTTATGTAATTTGTAGTCCAAATACCAAAGAGTTTCTTTTAAAGAAAAAGTGCAAATTCCATTTAGAAGATCTTTTAGAATAGGGTACCTATTGCCTAATGTCTCCTCTGATGTCTCAACCTTGGGGACCAGAGGACTCCAGCAGATTTGAAATGAGGACCAGCATCATCTCAAGTCTTGGCTGATGACACATACCTTGGAAACCTTCACTGTATCTTGGATTTCTGCTTAATGTAGAAACCGCATTGTCTCAGCTCTGTGGTACTAAATCACATGGCTAGGGACTGAGTGCTCAAGATTTATCTATCGATTTACAAAGGGATTGACCTATATTCATTTGAATTTAAGATGCTATTACCCTATCACATGATTATTTTATTTTAGATATAAAATAAGTTAGCCACTCAAATTCATTACTTTGTATGTTGATTAAAGTAAACATCAATAATTTTTGTGTAATTCAATTAAAATGTCTAAGAAAATTTTTACACATATGTACAAAGAGGTAAAAAGTAATTGTGCATTATGTATGTGCTATATACTGGTAGCTATAGGCAGATACTTACATATGACCTTACATTACAGTTTGATTGTACCTTTCAACATAAAGGTGAAAATGTCACTGGAAAGAACAATAACAGTATACAAGTCATATACAGTGAACTATAGGATTGTAATGCCACCTTCCAATAGGCTTTCTTTTGGAAAGTATTTATGTTGATTGTGAAAAGATGCTTTGGGGGGAGAATACTTGGAAAAGATAGAACCAGAGAGTTAAATAAACTTGTCTTTATTTTAAACAGTACTTACTATGATATTTATTACTCAAAAAAACAACAAATACACTGCCTTACTACTTCTTAATGCAAATTATTAATGTCTAGATGAAGCCACAATATGCTAGAAACTCAGGAATTACTCAGTTATTAAGTATAACCTATCCACATACATACCCCACTTTTATTTTGCAGTATCCATAGTGCATTAGAAAATGTACTGTCTGCTATATCCTAACTTGAGTTTCTTCTTGGTGAATCTTCGTTGTTCCCTATGGTTTTGTAAGTAAAAAGTTTTGTAGTAAACGTGTCTGTCACAGATGACCTATGCACCCAGTGGGCCTGCGATAGAAATTTAGTTTGATCAATAGAGTTATAAAATGTCTTCAAGGACTTATATTTGAAAGACACACACACAGAGGATGATAAGAATTCACCTAATAACAACAATGAAGAAAGAGGTAGCCTCCATTGCAGCAAAGTTGCTTCAGCTTAGAATGGCCTGGTCCACCATTTTAACCTAAAGGATCATTAAAAATGAGTTACAGTTATCTGAACTATATTGCCATAGACCAATGGAGTTTCAAGGATTCCTTTGATTGTCAGATTATTTCTGATAAATATGATTTTAGAAAATGTAATAAAACTAAAAACTTTATATGATAAATGAAGAACCAATTTAAACCAAAAAATATGAATTTGAGGTCCACCAAAAAGTCTTCTACCCTTACCTGAAACTATAATGTAGGGTTGGGGAGGGGATGGGGGGTATCCAAAGAGGAGACTCAGAAAAGGGGAAACATTGGAAATGTATATAAAGTATCAAAAATAAAAAAGGAGGAAAAAAATTTATTTTATATAAAATTTAAATGAGTTAATCAATTTGGTTAGAAATATCCAAAAGTATATTGTTCTCTTCCCCAGTAATAATTTCCTATTCCACCTAAAATCCACTTTAAAAATTACTGAAAATTTTCTGAGATTTATCCTATTATTTTTACCTTAAACAAATGACTTCAAAGATTAAAATATTATGAAATAAATACAAAAAAAGCTTTATTCTGACATGGGTTTACATTAAAAGTGGGCCTTAAACATCTCACCAAGTGTTTTTTACTCATATGAAACACTGCCCCATTCAGAGTCCTAACCAGAGGGATTTTTCTCTACCATCTCATTAGGACACTGAGTAGTCTAAAAACACTGAGAAGCAAGTGCACCACTTCCAGACTCATCAGCCATGGTCTTCCCTCATAACTTCAGGATCCACTGTTGATCACAATCCTTTTTAAGTATAACTTTTTATGCCTGCTATTAAAGAGATTAAACACATGATTTTATACCTTCAACACCAGGCATTGTGGTAGAACATGAAACTTTTGGATTTCACTCTAGTTCCTTCAATTACTACTTCTTAACAAACTCACCCTACAGCCTACATATTAAAATACTCTCAAATTTACTTATCATTATAAAATAGCAACATAGAATTATGGTTCAGAATAAGTTTTGAAATCGGTATTGCAGCTTATTTATCTTGCAAATATATATGTATCTGTTACTGGCATCTATGATGTTATAAGCATAAATTTAAACACATAGAAAATTAAAGGCTAAATATAATATATTGACCATGATAATAACACTGAGGTAACAGCATATTAAGTTATAAATCATGATAATATTGAGATTAAGAAAGATTAATAACATGCTACCTAGACACAACTTTTAATCAAGAAAAAGAAACATGAAAAATGTCTTCATTTTTGATACTTGAGGTATCCCAGGGTCTCTGACAACATTATAATTGTCTCCATGCAAGTGCGGAATTTATACTAAAGTGGGAAAAACATGGTCAGTGTGCAATTTTTACATCAAGGAAACACATATTTTATTTTTTTGATGTGTGTCCTTTTTCTATTAGATTTATCTAGACATAATAATTCTTTTTTGTCATAAGACATCCTTGAAAGGCATGTTAAGAGCTTCTCCAGTGCACACACATTATATAAAGGAGAAATCAGGAAAGCCCCTTATGCTTTTGAGCCATTAAACCTATTCTTTTTTTTAATTAATTAATTTATTTATTTATTTTTGATACTTTATTTACATTTCCAATGTTTCCTGTTTTCTGGGTCTCCTCTTTGGAAACCCCCTATGCCCTCCCCTTCCCCGCTTCTGTGAGGGAATTCCTCCTCCCACCTACCCGCCCAACCATCCCCATATTCCTACCTTGACATTCCCCTTTACTGGGGCCTCTAGCACCCTCAGGCACAAGGGCCTCTCCTTTCTTCCTGATGGTCATCGAGGTCATCCTCTGCCACATATGTAGTCCGAACGATGGGTCAATAGATGTGTATTCTTTGGTTGGTGGTCCGAACTCCAGGACGACCAGGGGGGGTTCAGGTCCATTGGCACTCTTGCTCCCTCCATGGGGCTACAAATTCCCTCAGCTCCTTCAAACCTTTCTCCAACCCCTCCATCTGGGACTTCGCTCTCAGTCCAGTGGTTACTGTTAAGTGAAACTTGGACATTCTGAACTTTTGGGCTAATATCTGCTTATCAGTGAGTACATACCATGTTCCTTCTTTTCTGACTGAGTTACCTCACTTAGGATGATATTTTCAAGTTCCATCCATTTGCCTGCAAATTTCATTAAGTCATTGTTTTTAATAGCTGAG
>JAPYYD010004242.1:0-13303 GCA_028551405.1 Uromys caudimaculatus | reverse complement strand
GTTAGAGTTAATTTTATATCCAGCCACTTTGCTGAAATTGTTTATAAGCTGCAGGAGTTCTCTGGTGGAGTTTTTCGGGTCACTTAGATATACGATCATATCGTCTGCAAATAGTGATAGTTTGATTTCTTCCTTACCAATTTGTCTTCCCTAACCAAGTTATCACTGAGCAGAGAAAGTTGTTTATTTTCCATGAGTATGTGCCCTTTCTGTTGTTTGTGTTATTATTGAAGTCTAGCTTTCATCTGTGGTGATTTGATAGAATGCATGGTGTTATTTTAATCTTCTCGTATCTGTTGAGGCTTTTTAAAGCCAAATTATATGGTCAATTTGGAGAATGTTCAATGAAGTGCTGAGATATGTTCCCTTATTTTGGAGTAAAATGTTCTGTAGATATCTGTTAAGTCCATTTGCTTCATAACTTCTGTTAGTTTCACTGCGTCTCAGTTGAGTTTCTATTTAAATGATCTGTCCATTGGTGAGGGTGGGGTGTTGAAGTCTCCCACTATTATAGTGTAAGGTTTGATGTCTGTTTTGAGTTTTAGTAAAGTTTCTTTTATGAATGTGGGTGCCCTTGCATTTGGGGCATAGATGTTCAGAATTGAGACTTCTTCCTGGTAGATTTATTTTTTAATGAGTATAAAGTACCCTTCCCCATTTAGTTTACTACCTTTTGGTTGAAAATCTATTTTATTGGATATTATAATGGCAACTCCAGGTTGTTTCTTTGGACTATTTTCTTGGAAAACATTTTCCAGCCTAGTGTTTTTCTTATTGGGGTATTGATTCAATTGAAGCTGAGAGATATTAAAGACAGATGATTGTTAGTTCCTGTTATTTTTTTGTTGTTGGAGTTAGTAGTATGTGTGTTTGCCTTGCGCCACATCCTTGCCAGCATGAGCTGTCACTTGCGGTTTTGATCATAGCCATTCTGACAGGTAGAAGGTGGAATCTCAGGGTCATTTTTATTTGCATTTTTCTGATGCCGAAGGTTTTTGAAGTTTTATTCATGTGCTTCTTAGCCATTTTCAATTTCTCTGTTGAGAAAACTCTGTTTAGATCTATACACCTCTTTTGTTCTAGAATATTCAGTTTGTTGCCATATTCTTACTGGAGTTCTTTATATATTTTTGATATCAGCCTTCTTTTGGTTGTGTGGCAGGATAAGATCCTTTCTCATTCTGTATGCTTTCTTTTCACCTTACTGACTTGGTCCTTTAACCTACAAAAGCTTTTCAGTAGGTAACATTAGTTGTTAATCTTATTGCTTTCACGATTGGTGTTCTGTTCAGGAATTTGTCTCCTGTGTAATGCAGTCAAGACTACTGCCCAATTTCTTTTCTATTAGCTTCAGTGTATCTGCTTTTATGTTGAGGACTTTCATCCACTGGACTTGGGATTTATGCAGCCTAACAGATTTGGATATGTTTGCCTTTTCAAACATGGCAGCATCAAGTTTCACCAGGATCATCAGGATCATATGTTCGAACTGCTTTCTTTCTTTCTTTCTTTTTTCTTTTTCTTTCATTGTATTATTCCTCTATCTCTTTCAAAAACAAGATGACCATAGGTGTGGATTTAGTTCTGGGAATCTGATTGAATTGCATTGACCAACTTGTCTGTTTTCATACCATTACCATACAGCTTTAATTCTATGGCTTTTTATTAGGATTTAGTGCCTCAGGACATCTGTTTATTGTAGAGGAATGTTTTGGGTTTTGGTTTTTGCTTGTTTATTTTGGTTTTCCCTTTTATGTTTAATATTGTTCTTTCAAGGTCTGTAAATAATTATGTTGAAATTTTGATGGGAGACTGTATTGCTTTAAGTAAGGTGACCATTTTACTATGTGTATTCTACCTATCAATGAGCATGGCCAACCTTTCTAACTTCTGGTATCTTCTTCAATTTATTTTTTTAATGACTTGACTCTTATCATATAGGTCTTTCCCTTGATTAGTTAGAGTTATATCAACATATTTTATAATACTTACAGCTACCGTGAATGGTGGTGTTTCTTTCATTTCTTTTTCAGTCCATTTGTCCTTTGTATATAGGAAGGCTACTGAATTTGTTTGTTTGTTTGTTTGTTTGTTTGTTTAATCTTGGATCCAGCCTCTTTGCTGACGTTGTTTACCAACTGTAAGAATTCCCTAGTAAAATTACTTATTTTACTACTTATTATCACTTCACCTGCAAATAACAATATTTGGTCTTCTTTCATTTCAATTTTTTCCCCTTAATCTCCTTTAGTTGTCTTATTAATTCACCTAGAAATTTACATACAACAAGAGATACAAAGAGAGCAAGTGGACAGCCTTGTTTTGTTCCTGATTTTAGTGTAATTGCTTTGAGTTTCTCTCAAATTTATTTGATGTTGGTTAAAGGCTTGTTGTAAATTGTTTTATTATATTTAGATATGTCTTCTGTTCCCATTATTTTTCAACAATTTTATCATGAAGGAGTTTTGGACTTTGTCAAAGGCTTTTATAACATCCAATGAGATAATCATGCAGTGTTTTTCTTTCAGTGAGTTTGTATTCTGGATTAGATTGACAGATTTTCTTATGTAGATTCAGATCTCCATCTCTGGGGTAAACCTTGGTTGAACGTGGTAGCTGATCTTTTCATGTGTCCTTGAGTTTTGTTTGCTAGTATTTTATTAAATAATTTTGCATTAATGTTTAAGATGGAAATTGGTCTGTAATTATCACTATATGTTGATGTTTGTGTAGTTTGCATATTGGGAAAAGTATGTCATTATAAAATAAAGTTGGCATTGTTTTTCTGTTTTTATTTTGTGGAATAACTTTTAGAGTATTCCTTTTAGCTCTCCTTCCAATGTCTCATAATAGAATAATGTGATAAATCCAACTGACTCCATTTGTGTATGTGTGTGTGTGTGTGTGTGTGTGTGTGTGTGTGTGTGTGTGTGTGTGTGAGACTTTCAGTTACTGCTTCCATGTCCTTATAACTTAAACATCTATTTAGATTATTTGATATATATTTACCTCTGGTAAGTGATATATATTGAGAAAATTGTCCATTTCAGTTTTCCAATTTTGTGGAGTACAGGTTTTTGAACCTCGAGATTCTTTGAATTTCTAGGAGTCTATCATAATATTCCATTTTCATTTTTAATGTTGTTAATATGATATTTTTCCCTATCTTTTAGTTAGTTTGGTGAAGGGTTTGTTTGTCTTGTTGATTTTCTCAAAGAATTAACTCCTGATTTCCTTGATTCTTTGTACTGTTCTCTTTGTTTTCATTTTATTGACTTCAGCCCTCAGTTTCCTAATTTCTTGCTATCTACTCCACATGGGTGTGATTGCTTTCCGTGGTTTTCTGTTTGTTTGTTTGTTTAGAACTTTCTTTTGTGCTTTTAATTTGCTAAGAGACCTCCCCATTTTTGTGTATGCATAGTGCTATGAACTTTTCTCTTAGCACTGCTTTCATTGTGTCCTGTAAATCTGAGTGTGTTGTCACTTTTTCATTGAATTCTAGGAAGTCATTAATTTATTTATTTCTCCTTAACCCAGTTGTCATTCAATAGAGAGTTGTTCATTTCTATGAATTTGTAGGCTTTCTGTTGTTTCACTATTCCATAGTGTAGGTTTTTACAATATACAGGGGGCTATTTCACTTTTCTTGTATCTGTTGATACTGAGTACATAGTTCACTTTGGGGAAAGTTCTGGTAGGTTTCGAAAAAAAATTTTTTGTCTGTTTGAATGAAATTTCTGTATATTTCTTTTTAAAAATTTATTATTATTATTATTATTATTATTATTATTATTTTATTCTTTAATCCTTGTTTTACAGTCCAAACTTCATGCCCCTCCTAGTTTGCCCCATGACCGCTCCCCATCCCAAAACCCCTACCCCTATCTTCAAGAGGATGTACACACCTACCCCACCCCAACCCCACCAGACCTCCCCACTCCCGGGAGCCTCAAGTTTCTTGAGGTTTAGATGCATCTTCTCTCACTGAGGCCAAACCAGGAAGTCCTCTGGTGTATATGTGCTGGGGGCCTAATATAAGCTGGTATATGCTGCCTAATTGGTGGCCCAGTGTCTGAGAAATCCATGGATGGGGTCCAGGTTAGTGCTATTCTTCCCATGGGGCCGCACTCCTCCTCAGCTTCTTCCAGCATTTCCCTTATTCAACCACAGGGGTCACCAGCTTCCATCGTTTAGTTGGTGCTAGTATCTGCATTTGACTCTTTCAGCTGCTTGTTGGGCCTCTTAGAAGGCAGCCATGCTAGTGTCCTGTTTGTAAGCACACCACAGCATCAGTATCAGTTTCATGGTTCCAGGTCTCCCCTTGAGCTGAAACACAATTTGGTTTTGTCACTGGATTTCATTTCTTTCATGCTCTTCTCCATTTTTGCCCCTGCAGTTCCTTTAGACAGGAACAATTCTGGGTCAGAGCTTTTGACTGTGGGATGGCAACCCTATCTCTCCACTTGGTGTCCTGTTCCTCCACTGGAGGTGGACTCTACAAGTTCCCACACCCCACTGTAGAGCACTTCATCCAAGGTCCTTCCTTTTAAGTCCTGAGACTCTCTCATCTTCCAGGTCTCTGGTATATTCTAGAGGTTTCCCCCATCTCCTGCATCTCGAGATTGCCTATTTCCATTCCTTATGCAGATCCTCAGGGCTTCAGTTCCATCCCCCCCCAATACCTGAACGTGTTCCCCCTTCCTCTCCTGCCCCTCTCCCACCCAGATCCCTCCCTCACTCTGCCCACTGTGATTGCTTTCTTCTCCCTCCCAAGTGGGATTGGGCTCTTCGGCTTGTTACTTTCTTGAGTCCTGTGAGTTGCGTCCTGGGTATTCTGTACTTTTTTGGATAATATCCACCTATTAGTGACTACATAGCATGCATGTCCTTTCAGATCTGAATTATCTCACTCAGGATGCTATTTTCTAGTTCCATCCATTTGCCTGCAAAATTCATGATGTCCTCGTTCTTAATAACTGAGTAGTATTCCATTGTGTAAATCAACCACATTTTCTGTATGCATTCTTCCATTGTGGGACATATGGGTTGTTTCTAGCTTCTGGCTACACAAATAAGGCTACTATGAACATTGTGGAACATGTGCCCCTCTGGCATGGTAGGGCATCTTTTGGGTATATGCCTAGGAGTTGTATAGCTGCATCTTCAGGTAGATCTATTTCCAATTTTCTGAGGAATTTACAGATTGATTTCCAGAGTGGTTGTACCAGTTTGCAATCCAGCAATGGAGGAAGGTTCCTCTTTCTCCAGATCCTCAACAGCATGTGCTGTCACCTTAGTTTTTGATCTTAGCCATGTATATTTCTCTTAGGTTTATTTGAGTAAACATCTGTTAACTCCATTATTTGTCTATTAAATTTTTGTTTAGTTGAATAGTCCATTGGTGACAGGGGTTATAGAAGCTTTCTACTATTATTGTAGAATTTGATATGTGGTTTAAGCTTTAGTAATATTTCTTTAAAAATGTGAGCACCCTTGTATTTGAAGCATACATGTTCAGAATTAAGACATCATCATCTTGTTGGATTTTTTCTTTGATGTGAATGCTATTCCATATCTCTCTTGATTAATTTTTGTTGTAATTCTATTTTGTTAAATATTAGAATGCTTGTTATAAGCTTGCTTCTTGGATCTATTTGATTGGACAATCTTTTTCCAACACTTTCCTCTTAGGAAATGTCAATCTTTGTTGCTGAGTTGTTTTATTTTATATAGCAGAAGTGTAGATCCTGTTTTTATATCTACTGTTAGCCTGTTTATTTTTATTGGGAAATTGAGTCCATTGTTATCAATAGCTATCAATGACCAATGATTGTTAATTTCTGTTATTTTGTTGTTGGTGGTGGTAGTAGTGGTGGTGGTGGTGGTGGTGGTGGTGTGTGTGTGTGTGTGTGTGTGTGTGTGTGTGTGTGTGCCTCTTTTCTTTTGTTTTTGCTGATGTGAGATAACTAATTGTGTTTTCATTAGTACAGTTAAACTCCTAGGATTGGAGTTTTCTTTTTGTTCCTTCTATAAGACTAGGTTTGTGGATAGCTATTGTTTTGTGTTATTAAAAATTGATTTTATCATGAAGTATCTTGGTTTCTCCATATATGATTATTGAAAGTATTGATGGATATAATATTCTGGTTTTTAATGTGTGGTTTCTTGAGTCTTTGGGACATCTGCCCAGGCCCCTCAGACTTTTAGCTTTTCTATTAAAAAGTCAGGTCTTATACTAACAGGTCTGCCTTCATATGTGTGTTGCTTTATTTCCTTGAAGCTTTTTATACTTTTCCTTTTTTTCTGAATATTTAATATTTTAGATATTATTATTACAAGTGTACTTCCTTTACTCTTACCATCTTTTTGGTGTTCTGTAAACTTCTTGTACTATTATAGGTGTTTTCTTCTTTAAGTTAGGAAATTATTGTTCTATGGTTTTGCAGAAATATTTACTGGGTCTTCAAGCTGAGAAGCTTGTTCCATTTGTATGATTCTGAAGTTTGGTCTTTTCATTATTTCATAATTCCTAGACACTGTGTGTCATAAACATGTTAAATTTAATATTTTCTTTTATTGTTGTATCTATTTCTTCCATTGTATCTTCAACACCTGAGATTCTGTCTTCCATCTCATGTATTCTGTTGATGATGCATTGTGTCTGTAGTTCCAGTTCATGTACCTAGTTTTTTTTAAATTATTTCCAATTTTCCCCCAGTTTGTGTTTAATTTTTTGCTTCTGTTTTGATTTTCATGTCTTGAGTAGTTTTATTCATTTCATACAACTGATTTTTTGTTTGTTTGTTTGGTGGATTTACTCATATCCTTCAATTGTTTGTGTTTTCCTGAACTTCCTTATGGGATTTATTCATTCCTCCTTATGGGCCACAATAATCTTCATAAAGTTTCTTTCAAGGTCTTGTCTTTCTTCTTTTGTTGTATTGGAGTATATAGGGCATGCTGTAGTAGGATATCTAAGTTTTGTTATTATGCTTTGGCAGTTCTTTATTGTGTTTGTGTGTTAGCATCTAGATTTTTGGATTTGAGGTAATTAAAGTTTTCAGTACCACTTTCCAAATTTGCCTTTGCTGGTTGTGAGTTTTTTCTGTTTGCTTGTTTGGTATTTGTTTGTTTGTTTGGTTGGTTGGTTTCTGTCTCCTCTCTCATCTTCTGCTCTGTGTGGTCTTTTTTTTCCCATTAAGTGTCATCCCTGGTATGGTCTGCCCCAGTTAGAGCCTAAACAAAGGCTCATGGACAGGTACAAGAATAGTGATAAGGTAGGGAAATGCTGAGTTAGTGAGAGATTGGCAAGCTATCAGACTACCTAGACTCTTCACAATCTTTATGGTCTCTGATAGAGTGGTAAGTCTCCTCCCCATTTAGGAGCTCTGATTGTGGTGGACTGGTTGATATTTTTTAGAACTGAGAATCTTTGCTCTGGTTGGGAACTGAGATATCACAAAGAAGATGGTAGCATATTGGAGATAAGTTGGGGAGCCACTGAGAGAGTATAGTATTTTAATGGCCTGGCAATCTACCTGGATTTCTCCCAGTCGTTTTGTTCCCTGGTAGTTTGGGGAGTCTCTGCCCATGTTGGAAGGTGAGGTACAAATAGGAGGGTGCAGGAGAGGGGATAAGTTGAAGGGATACCTACATAGTGAGAGTAGAAATGCTTTTGTGTTGGGCAGCCTACCTGGGCTTCTCTCAATAGCTGAGATCTAGTTGAGCTAGAAGTCTTCACCCCAGGCTGGTATCTGGTAGAGCAAAAATTCTCCACCCCAGTTGAGCATTGGAGTATAGTGACTAGAAAGGCCAGGCTCTGAGATTTTTAATGTGGAGTTTGATGGGCTAGCAACCTACTTGTACTTCTAACAGTCTGCTTGGTCTCGGATCTCTGATAGTACAGGGTGTCTTTGCACCCATCAGAGGCCAAGCACCTGGCAGTGAGTGGGATTTCTAGTACAGGAGAGAGTCTCTGCCACAAGAGGTCTCCATCTTAGTTGGGGGCAAAGCTATGGGAGGGTGGTATACCTAGTAGCGTGAAAGCAGGGGTTGAGACTGCAGGCAGTTGATCACAGGAACCCATTCTGGACTCTTAGAAGACTTCTTACTATTTGGTAGAGTAAGGGGTCAATGAACCTGTTAGAGGGTGCGGCACAGTATGTAGGAATGCAAGTGACATGGGATAGGATTGGTGTTCTCTGAGATAGTGAGAAAGTGTGCATGTTTAGAAGGAGGGCAGCCTACATGGATTTCTTGCAGTCTTTGATTTTTCTAGATGAGTCCAGTGTCTCTGCCCCAGGCTGATCTCTGGGAGTACAAGGACTCTCAACACAGTTTGGAGCTACGTTATGGCAACTAGGAGAGTGGAATACTGGGTATACAGAGGGCAGATGCTGAGGGTGGGGGAGAGTTTGACACTCAAGCAACCTACCTGAAGTTTTAGTCCCAGAGCACACTCTCATCATCTTCTGCCTATTACTACCACCACTATCATCATCATCATCATCATCATCATCATCATCGTCGTCGTCATCACCATCATTCAATCTTCATCCTGTTCATGATCATCAATATCACATCCATTATCATAGTATTATCTCCATCAAAATTATTATCATAATCATCTTCCTATTCACTATTATCATCATTCTCACCATCATCACCACCATCAACATCGTCACTGTGGTCACCACAATCCTGAATGCACCTTTGATCATACCGATTACCACCATAATCACCATAATTATCATAATGACCATCACATGTATTATGAAATTCTCACTACCATCAATAACCACATTTTCAGTGTTAACACTAAAATAATTATCATGATTGCCATACTTATTGCCATCATCAGTATCACTAGCATCATTATCATCATCATCCTCACTATTCATCATTCATATTCATCATTACTAGCCACACCTTGACTATTAGCATTATTTCATTATTTTCATTATTGTCACTTTTTAAATGATTATCATTATGACCATCATGACTTCATCACCATCTCTACTATCACATTCAGCAGTATCAAAAACATAAAACTGTAATAATTATCAACATTTTATTATCATCGTCTGTACCACTATCATCACCAACAATATCATATACTTATGGTATTTATTATAGATACATTTTATAATTGAGGAAATTAAATTTAAATAAAACTAACAAGTTCATATATGGTCAAATATAAACAGAATAGCAATGAGATTGACAGAGAGTAGCAGTTTACATTTGTATCTTTTGGATCTCATGTTAGGTACATTTCCTTTTCTTGAACCAAGTTCAGGTGTGACCGTATTTCTAATTGTTCTTTGCCAGGTGCGGATGGAATATAAGAAGTGGTTTCATAGACTGCAGAAAGAAGTTGAAAGTGAAAGCACTGAAATGTCGCATTCTACCACTCACTCCAAAATGGTAAGCTCAACTCTCCAGGAAGGCTTTATATGACCTGATCCAGTTTCACACACAAACATAAATTTCTTCTTTGTTTCTTGATAGAAGAAATTAAAAATCTGGTCTATAGTGCACACCCATTGTTTCTAGATTTGGCAGCAAAATAGCTTTCTTCATTCCTTAATTTCTTCTCTTCTTCTTCCCTTCTTACTGCATTCTTGATACAAACTTCTATTTCTACCCTACCCATATCTTTCTTGAATATCTTTCTTTTCCTATTTCTCTAATCTCCCAGTTTCTTTCTATCATTTTTTGTGTGTTCCTTGTCAAGAGTAGGTATATATTTCCTTCAGAATACTGAAGACAGTACTCATTAAACATAACCATTGGAAAAATTCTGTAAGATACCACCCGATGCCTCAGCCTCTGCTAATATCAGTGATACCACTGAATTTTGTAGTGGATTTGAGAACTCAGATATTTGCCTCCTTTTATCTTGGCACTTTACAACCTATTTCCTTTGAGAAAAAACACGTAACTTGTCTTCATTTTCCTTAATAAGGTATGAACCATCCTCTGCTATGCTCTTCTCTCCCCATCAGGACATGACCATACTATTTTCACAGCCTTTCCTATCTATTTTGCTCTCATGTGACCATTTCAGTCCCTGCAGCTGCAGGAGATTTTCTATAGATTCCATGAATAAAGATTTTCCCAAATATGATAATCCTCTGATATGTTTTATCTGTAAATGTAGGATTCTTCTCAAGAAAGTTCCTGCTTTTAGCTCGGTGGGGTTTGAGGAGCCCTGGAATTGAGTTATTATCTTGTGCTAACTTTCATTTTAGGAATATCCACTCTCAAACTCACCATACCTAACATCACTAAAAAAAATAGAATTATGGCTTGGGGAAAGAGTATATTTAGTAAAGTGTCTGTCTTGTAAGCATAAGCTAAGTTTTGATCACTGAAACTTACACAAGACCAGAACAAGCATGCTGGAGCATCTTTCTAATCTAAGTTTGAACAGATAGAGATGGATGAACCTTTGAGCTCTGTGTACAGCTGGTTTAGATGAATAGGTGAGCCCTGACCAATTAGAGACCTTGTTAAAAAATAAATGGTATCTGATTAAATGATACAGGGGTCTGTTCTCTGGCTTCCATTTGTGTGTTCATGTGCACATGCACTGACATAAACATCTGAGTGCTCTCACTTAAAATTGAATCCCTGTAGCTAGTTTTATGTAATTATTAGTAGTTTATACCATTTACTCTAACTTGCCTTATGCTTGAATCCTTTAGTTACCAAGAAGTTTATTTTCATGGAACTACAATGAACTACCATGAGTGTTATACATAAATAAGAACTTCAAAGTAGTACATGATAAAATGACCCCTGGCCATTTCATAGAACTATTATTACACTGAGCAATTTAGTAGATACATATCCTGACAAAGTATTTAATTTGATGTTGAATATTTTACTCAATCATTTTACAAACTTAAATTTTTATTTAAGATCTCTTACTTTAAGTCAGCTCTCTGACTCCATAAAATGAATGTTCAGGGGACAATATTAATGTCCCTGTTCCAAAAAATTCCCAGTGGTTTGGTCACAAAATTATATAATATTCCTTTGGGGGGTATATCTTTAAATATTTTTGTTAAATCATCAGCCATTAATTCCTGACTTTTAAGGCAGGTAATGCAAAAACAAGCCCAGGTCACAAGTTAGCTTGATAAAATATTTTCCCCAACTGAGCAATCTTCCCATGGCCAAAACAATTTATTTTTAAAATTTGCTTTATTGTGTGTAAATTTCATTAATACACATAATGCATTTTGATCAAATTACATTTACTAAATCCATTTTGCACATTTTTATACCAATTTTAATTCCAAACTATATGTTTATATTTTAAAATCTCACTGTTCTACTTAATGCAGACTGAATGTACCTGGATGTAGTATCATCCACTAGAGTATTGACACACTCTTAGAAGCCACGTGCTCAAGAACAAAAACTGGCAATCATATTATCCCAAATTGCTCCTCATATAGGGGTGGAACTCTATGATCCAATGGCACATCCATTTGGGAAATTTGTCTGGCTTGATCTTTAGCAGGATTTGTGTATGCAGTCACAGCTTCTTTAAGTCTGTATATGTACCAGCATTGTCAAATCTGGCAAATGGTTATTGCTTCAGCCTTCTCCTACCTCTGACCCCCACTATTTATTTGATAATTTTCAATGATGATTTCTAAATTTTGGAGTCATGAGTTTTGTTATGGGTGTGTCTAAAGATTCTTATTCTTTGCGTGCTAACCTTTTGTACATCTCTGTATTAACTGCTATATACTATAAAAAGAAACATGTCTAATGAGGGTAGAGGGCTAAAAAAATCTTTGGTATAAAGATACCGAAATAAATGAACTGTATTACTATGTATGTTTGACATAATGATATTATTGCATGTTCCACAGGATCTAGAACCTAGGCAGCTAAATATTTTTGGCCCATTTAATGATACCAGTCATAATTTTCCTCTTGTCATGACCTTTAAATTCAATCAGAAAGTGGGCTTTAACTGTAACCAGAAAGTTAAGTTAGTTACTCCTCTAGCATTTGGATACAAATGGTTATAACTTCCTTGGCCAGTCATTATTTTAGCACAAAGTGTTCAAAGATAGAAAAATCATGGGTGAGGGCCACAGAGACTGAGGGACAGGAAACTTCAGGCCTCCGTCTGTGGCTGGGGACCCCAGCTTGGGCCACAGGGCTCCACAGCCAATTAGCACCGGGAGAAAGCTACCCTTCCAGGAGCTTGGAAAAGCCAGGAGTGGGGCCAAGACAAGCCCCACTTCTCACCAGGAACCGTCCCGAACCTGTGAGACACAGGGACTGAGGTAGGCGGGCATAGGAACACCCTGGTTCCCAGCTGCAGCAGGAGACCTCTGCCTGGACCACCAGGGCTCCACAGCCAATTAGCGCCGGGAGAAAGCTACCCTCCCAGGAGCTTGTGCCTGGGCAACCAGGGTTACATAGACAAGCAGTGCTAGGAGAAAGTCACCCTCCCAGGAGGGTGGAAAAGCTGTGAGTGAGGATAAGACAAGCACCAATGCTCACCTGGACCTGGAGACCTCAGCCTGGGCCACAGGGCACAAGGAGAGAGCTGGTATCCCAGGAGTGTTGACACACCTTCGAGCAAAGGCAAAACCACCACTTCCATTCAAACTCACTGGATCAAGAGGGACCCTTGCAGAGCCATCAAGACATGGGAACCAAGAGACAGCTGGGGACAAGATCCTTCTGGTTTCTGTCTGCACCCCAGATCTGACCCAGTGCCACAGCTCTCCAAACCCAAACACCTCTCAAAGAGAGCTGGTCTTCAAGGAGTATTGACACAGAGGCCTGGAGGAGGGCCAAGCCATAGCCAGACAGAGTAAGATCAGCTAACATCAGAATTAACAAAAGGGCAAAAGGCAAGAGCAAGAACCTAAGGAACAGAAACCAACGCTACTTGGTATCATCAGAACCCAGCTTGCCCACCACAGCAAGCCCTGGATTCCCCAATACGCCAGAAAAGCAAGACTCAAATTTAAAATCAGTTCTCACGATGATGATAGAAGACTTTAAGAAAGAAATTAACACCCTTAAAGAAATACAAGAGAACAGAAGTAAAGAACTAGAAGCCCTTAAAGAGGAAACACAGAAATCCATTAAAGAATTACAGGAAAACACAATCAAACAGACAAAGGAAATGAACAAAACTATCCAGGAGCTAAAAATAGAAATAGAAACAATAAAGAAATCACAAAAAGAGACAACCCTGGAGTTAGAAAACCTAGGAAAGAGATCAAGAGTCATAGATGCAAGCATAACCAACAGAATACAA
>JAPYYD010004241.1:10000-13304 GCA_028551405.1 Uromys caudimaculatus | reverse complement strand
GAGGAGAGGGGGGAGGGGAGAGCCATGTGAGGAGAGGGGGGAGGGGAGAGCCATGTGAGGAGCTAAGGGACCAGGAAGCGAAAAGGGTAAAATGGCTGCATTTTCTAAGAAGGGAACAGGAGCAGCCCAGTCCCTGGGCTGGAGGTTTAGGGTAGAGGATGGGGTATGCCAACCAGAAGGACCCTGTAACAGATTGGGACCGAGGGATGCTGGGAGAAGCTGGCAGCTGCTTCTGCTTTGATAAGTTCCTAGGCGCCTCAGCTATCCATCAGTTGGAGTTTGAGACCTAACAGTTTTGAGATGACCCACTCACAATATGGAGAGAGGAAAAAGGAGGGAACTAGATCTCTATATTATGCTACAAAATATTAAAATTTACTATGACCAGTGAGCTAGCGTTTTAAAAATATTAAACTAGTTGATGAGAACAGAGGTGAGTGAGTACTGGCTTCACAGAAAGGAGTGGAAAAACCTGAACCAGACTCTGACAATGCTTCGAGTGTAAAACCAGCCTGGGCTACATAGGGAGAGTGAGCTCCAGGCCAGCCTGGGCTACATAGGGAAAGTGTGCTCCAGGCGCCAGTCTGGGCTACATAGGGAGACCTTGCCTTTAAGATAAAGATGAAGTCAGCCAACGAGAAGGCTCAGAGGGGGTTTCGGGGGGCAGGGGGGCTCACAGCACAGGCCTGAGGACCTGGTAGAGAATAAAAGATCAGAATACCTGTACTATTCTACTCTGTGAGTTAACATTCACACACACACACACACACACACACACACACACACACACACACACACACACACACATACACATACACACACACACACACACACACACACACACACACCCCTTCACAATCTTCCCAACAAATAAATAAATAAATATTTTTAAAAATGAGTCTGGACAGCGACCACGATTATTCAGTTTTGGGGGAGATACTGGGGTGGAAGCCAGGCCTCCACAATGTATTTGTCAATCATCCCACCCCTGGGCGACACTCCCGGCAAGACAATCTTTTCAAAATATCTGAGAAGCAGCCAAAGACACTTCATTACATTAGAAATCAAAGATGTTTGAGTTAAAATGGTGTGCTGGCTAGTTTTGTGTGTTAACTTGACACAAGCTGGAGTTATCACAGAGAAAGGAGCTTCAGTTGAGGAAATGCCTCCATGAGATCCAGGTGTAAGGCATTTTCTCAATTAGTGATCAAGGGGGGAGGGCCCCTTGTGGGTGGTACCACCTGTGGGCTGGTAGTCTTGGGTTCTATAAGAGAGCAAGCTGAGCAAACCAGGAGAAGCAAGCAAGCCAGGAAGTTACATCCCTCCATGGCCTCTGCATCAGCTCCTGCTTCCTGCCCTGCTTGAGTTCCAGTCCTGACTTCCTTTGGTGATGAACAGCAGCATGGAAGTGTAAGCTCAATAAACCCTTTCCTCCCCAACTTGCATCTTGGTCATGATGTTTGTGCAGGAATAGAAACCGTGACTAGGACAAATGGGATATTCATTTCTTTCCATGTGTGTATAGACATACATGTATTGTGCGTGTGTACACATATGCTGGAGTTACATAGCTGCACCCAGATTTATTTTAACACATGGGTAACGGAGATTTGAACTCAGGTCCTCATGCATGTGCAGCGAGCTCTTTACCCACTGAGCTATCTCCCCAGCCCCTGTTTAGAATGTTTTGAAGCCATTCTGGACACAGATCCAGAGGAGAAATAGGTTGAGAGAACGTTTCTGAGAAGACGTTTGGTAATATCTATTGAAGATCTTAGTTTAATATTTTAATACTTCATCTTAGGCAAAAAGCCAAGAAGGGATCCAGCATTTTAATGTAGAGCAGAAATAAAGGACACAGGTACAAAGACACATCCAGGAATCCGAGGCTGGCAGCGCGGTGCTGGGTTGACAGTAGAGGCTGCATCTGTCGGAAGGTTTTGTACTTGGACCACCAGCCAACCTTTCAATAGAACGCTTTGTAGACAATTAAGATTCCAGCAACTATGCTTGTATGCTGGCGGCACACACCTTTAAACCCAGCACTTAGGAGGCAGAGGCAGAGGCAGGCAGATCTCTATGAGTTCCTGAGTTCCAGGCCAGCCTGGGCTACACAGTGAGTTATCTTCAAAAAAAAAAAATCATTCAGGGTTTATATATATTGATGTGGACTGATATCATAAACTATTGCATCAAAAGTAATAAGTATTACATACTAAATAATCTCATCTCTGTTTTCCTATCTTCAGAGGAAGAAACTGTGATTTACACAATCATTTCTACCCTTCTTAAACTCTGTAACCCTGGGGTGGCATAATAAAAACATTAGTTTGTTGAGGATGCGGGCTCCCTCGTGCCTTGCTGGTGCTACAGTGTGACTATGGGGTCATTTGGGGAAGAGCCTGGGAGTTCCGCCCAATACTAAGCACTGAGTTTTTACGCAGCCATGCAATGGATTCTTGTGCTTTAAGTGGGTAACGCAGTACCACACAGTATGGCAGGACCACACAGTATGGCAGGAAAGCTTCTACAGACCTGCGTACCTTGAGCCTGAAGAAACCTTTGGAAAACAAGTGCTGGCTTCTGCTCCATTTCAGGCTTGTGGGCCTCCTGCCTGCTGTCTTTTGGAGCAAGCAGAGAGGGTTCATAAATACCCCCCTTCCCAGGGGACATGGAGACATAGGTCCCTACAGACGTTTACAAGAATGCCATAGAGGCATTATCAGGATGGCAGAAAGCTGAAACATCAAGTGATAGATGGTTACGTAAACTGTATATTGGAATAAAGGGTGGAACCCGAGGAAGAAAGGAGCTGGGAGAGGCAGCCAGCCTACTGCTGTAACCCCAGCCTACCTGCTGCAGCGGGAGGTCGGGAGGTCGGGGAGGTCAGGGACGGCTTAAAACAAGGAAGAGGAAAGAAAGGAGAAAGTGGAAGAGGGAGAGGAGGATGGAGAGGAAGATGAGGAGGGTGAGGGAGGGAGGGGAGGAAGAAGATGAGGAGGAGGAAGGTGAGGAGGAAGAGAAGGGAAGGGAGAAGGGAAAAGCTGATTCCTGTTGTGATGTGTGTGGGTTTCAAAAACGTCTGTTGAGGGACTGGATAAAGAAGGCTATATATTATCCAATTCCGTTCATGGGAAATGTCCGGAGTAGGCACCCATGGAGAGAGAGACAGTATAGACCAGTGGTTGCCTAGCACCAGGGGAAAGATGGAGGAGGGAGGACGTGCCAAAGGACGCAATGTTTCTTTTTAGAGAGACCAAACTGTTCTCACATTAATTGCTGGGCTGCTTGCAGAGCCCTATGA
>JAPYYD010004241.1:0-5000 GCA_028551405.1 Uromys caudimaculatus | reverse complement strand
GATGGCAGCAGCCTGGGGAGGGGGGAGCGTTGGAATCTTTTGTGCTTCAAGCTCCCTGCTTGTGAAATAACACAGTGCTGAGTTCCCTACTTCCCGGAAGCTTGCAGGACCTTGACACAGGCCACCACACGGTGAAGCAAAGTGTGCTTGCTGTCACAGTCACTGTTTGCTCCATGCCTATTCTGAAGACCACAGCAAGGAAAGAAAACAAAGACTCTGAGACAGGCGCTAGGAAATGTCATAACTGTATAAATAAAGACAGCATAATTCTATGCCATTCTTTCTTAATTAAAAAATTACATGCATGGGTGTTTGACCCACATACATGTCCATGTACGACATGTGTGTCTGGTAGTTGGTACCTGCAGAAGTCAGAGGACAGTGCCAGATCTCCTGGAAGAGGGGCTACAGACAGCTGTGAGCCACCGTGCTGGGAAGTGAACCTAGGCCACTTACAGGAATAAGCACACTCAACCACGGTGTCTTCTCTCTAGTCCCAATTGTATCATTCTTTATGTAAAGGTCTTTTAATTATCTGAAAAAAATGCTTTACATTTTTTGTAAAATTTAGGTTTTAGTTGTAAATTGAGCTAAGACCCTCCCACACGCTGGACAAACCCTGAGCTGCATCCCCAATGTAGCTGCATCCACCCCTCCCCAGTGTAGCTGCATCCATCCCCAGTGCAGCTGTATCCATCCCCAGTGCAACTGTATCCATCCCTAGTGTAACTGTATCCATCCCCAGTGTAACTGTATCCATCCCCAGTGCAACTGTATCCATCCCTAGTGTAACTGTATCCATCCCCAGTGCAACTGTATCCATCCCCAGTGCAACTGTATCCATCCCCAGTGCAACTGTATCCATCTCCAGTGCAGCTGCATCCATCCCAGTGTAACTGTATCCATCCCCAGTGTAACTGTATCCATCCCCAGTGCAGCTGTATCCATCTCCAGTGCAGCTGCATCCATCCCAGTGTAACTGTATCCATCCCCAGTGCAACTGTATCCATCCCCAGTGCAACTGTATCCATCCCCAGTGCAACTGTATCCATTCCCAGTGCAACTGTATCCATTCCCAGTGCAACTGTATCCATCCCCAGTGCAACTGTATCCATCCCCAGTGCAGCTGCATCCATCCCAGTGCAACTGTATCCATCCCCAGTGTAACTGTATCTATCCCCAGTGCAACTGTATCCATCCCCAGTGTAACTGTATCCATCCCCAGTGTAGCTGTATCCATCCCCAATGTAACTGTTTCCATCTCAATGTACTGTTAACTTTATTGTTACTGTTATTGATTTTTTGAGACAGGGTTTCTCTGTGTAACTTCCTTGGCTAACCTGGAACTTTGTAGATCAGGCTGGCCTGGAACTCACAGAGATCTGCTTGCCTCTGCCTCCTGAGTGCTTGGATTAAAGACACGTGCCACCAAGCCTGCCTGGATGTACTATTGACTTTTTATTTTGAAATAAGGCCTCACTAAGTTGCTCAGGCTGGCCTGGAGCTCACTCTATAGCCCAGGCAGACTTTGGACTAGTAGTCCTTCTTCTGCCTTAGCTCATGAATATCTGGGATTATAGGACACCCAACCTTGCTAAATATTTTAATTATGGAAATTGTCAACCACAGATAAGAGACACTGATATAAGGGGCCTCACCCCACACCTTCCATAGGGTAATGCTTGGCACCCTGCATCTACACCCCTGGTCACTGGTTACTCGGGCAGGGCCAGCTGCTCTGAGAACTCATGGCTTTTGATTTGTCCTTGGGGTGGAGGGAGAGGAAGGAGAGTCCAGCCCCTCGTATAGAAAGAACCTCATTTTTCACATTTTTAGCTCTACTCTTGAGCACTAAAGAGATGCACGTTGCTTCAGCTGCTTTGATCTTGGCTGCACTTGTGAATGTCAAATACTTTGGCTGCCAACTGATCAAGCAGAAGCTCAGACACTTCTGGGATCATGAGATCAAGCCCAACCCCTAACCATGACCTTATTGCTCAGGTGAACACAGTCTTCTATTAGGACACCAGAGCCAAGGTCCACAGAATCAGGCTGGCAGTCCCCTCCTGCTCTGTTGTGTTGTCACTGTGGCCTTTTGTAGGAGATGTGGCATTCAGACCAGGGGTGGTGGCACATCCCTGTAATCCCAACACCTTGAAGGCTGAGGCAGGAAGATGGAGCATTTGAGTCTAGCCTGGGCTACACAGAGTGAATTATCTCAAAAACAAATCAAAGTAAAACAGAATTAGAAAAAGAAGAAGAAGAAGAAGAAGAAGAAGAAGAAGAAGAAGAAGAAGAAGAAGAAGAAGAAGAAGAAGGAGAAGAAGAAGAAGAAACAGTGTTTTAGGGTGGCATTCCACCAGGTAGACAGATGGGGAGGCCCACGGCCGGAGCTTGTAATCAGGCACTTACCAGTTTGAAGCCTGCTGTTTGCAAAGTGTCCAGGAAGCCAGTGGTTTCTGTGAATGCTTTATGGAGAATGACATATTCACTCTGGTGTATCAGCTTCTCTCCACTGTGATAAAATGCTTAAAAGAAGCAACTTCAGGGAGGAAGGATTTATCGTGGCTCATAATGTGAGAGGCACAGTCAGCCCAGCATGGCGCAGAAGGGATGCCAGAGTTCATGGTGGCTCCAGGCTGTGGTAGCAGAAGCGCCAGGCCGCTTACTCACATTTTGGCAGATCAGGATCACATTCAAACCATAACATGCTGACAGCAAGACCCCTGGCCCCCAGGCACCACCACCCTACACTTACAGTTGAGCTACAGAGAGACAAAGCCTTTCCCAAGATGTCACCACAGTGAGGAGCAGTTGTCCCTGGTACAGTTCTGGGCACCTCACTTCTTTCCTGTCCATGGCTGTGTGTCTATCTCCCACTTCCTCCAGCCTGTCTTTTCTTTGGAAATCCCGAAGGCTGGAGAGTTTGAATAAAACAAAGCCGGACCATTCCGGTCACTGAGCGTAGCTCAAATGCCCGGCCAAGCATTCAAACACATGAGTCTGTGGAGGCCATACCTGTCCAAAGGACCACAGCTCCCTATACCTAACCAGAAAAAGAACATTTTCTTAAGATGCATGTCTGAGGGAGGACCTAAGACATCTGTCTTAGTTAGGGTTTTGCTGATGTGAACAGAGACCATGACCAAAGCAACTCTCATAAGGACAACATTTAATTGGGGCTGGCTTACAGGTTCAGAGGTTCAGTCCGCTATCATCAAGGCAGGAACATGGCGGCATCCAGGCAGGCATGGTGCAGGAGGAGCTGAGAGTTCTACATCTTCATCTGAAGGCTGCTAGCAGAATACTGACTTCCAGGCAGCTAGGATGAGGGTCTTAAGCCCGTGCCCACAGTGACACACCCACTCCAACAAGGTCACACCTCCTCCAACAAGGTCACACCTCCAAATAGTGTCACTTTCTCCGCCAAGCATATTCAAACGGCCACAACACCAGACTCCCAGCAGCCAGCCGCTGCTCCAATGACATGCAGAGGTGAGTGACTTTCTCATTCAGACTCTGCAACGTTCCCTCGCCCCGATGGCAGCATAGCATACGTCACAATATGTATAGCTGACCCACTAGAAATGGATTCAGCCCTTAAAGCTGAGGGCTGTGGGACCTTCGAGAAGGAGGTGAAGAATGTAATACCAGAAAAATACTAATCCAAAGACAATAGTTCTCCCTGTTCTCTCTGTCCTTCTCTCCCTCCCTCTTTCCTTCGCTCCCTCTCTGCCCCCCCCCCGTTACCTATTAAGTGATAAGCTTTTTACTATATCAGAAGATACGAGAATTTTAAATGGGCTTTAAAAATATCTAGCACTTTGTAAATAAATACTTCATAGACTTACAGACAGAAATTGACAAACAGGGAGGGAGCGTTGACTCAGCGATTACGAGCATTGGCTGCTCTTCCAGAGGGCCCAGGTTCGATTCCCATCACCCACGTGGGAATCCACAAGCACCCATAACTCTAGTTCCAGGGGATCTGGCACCCTCTCCTGACCTCCATGGCATGTTTGTGGTATACAGACCCACATATAGGCAAAACACCAATACACATAAAACAAAATAAATAAATCTAAAATAAAAATAATTTAAAAATTAAAATAAAAATAGACATGAAGGACAGAAGCATTGATAAAACCTCCTGTCTCAGCAGGTAAAGAGCTTGCCACAGGAGCCTGACATCCAGAGTCACATCCCTGGGGACCACACGGTGCAAGGCAAGAACTGATCCGCTAAGTTGTCCTCTGATCTCTGTAAGGGCACTGTGGGGCAAGCATGCATGTGTGCACACACACACTCAAACACAATGAATGAATGAAAATAAAAATGTTTAACATCCTGCTCGTTTCAATTAAGAAGAGAAGTAAGTAGACCAGAAGAAATTTTCTTGATAAAGAGCACATACTAAAACGGATATGAAGACAAAATTGTTGTCAGGCGGGGAGCCTCACGCCTATGGCCTCAGCATTCAGGAGGCTGAGTCAGAAAAAACACAAACCCAGTGCCTGCCTGGGCTACAGAATGAGTTCAAAACCAGCCTGGGCAACTTAGCGAGACATTGCCTCAAAAAGTCTAAAAAGAGGATTGGGTGTAGCTCTGTCGTGAAGTGTTGACTAGCATGCAAGAAGCCCTCGGTTCAACCCCCTACCATTAAAGGTGTGTGTGGGTTTGGGGGAGACAAACAAGACACAGTAAGATTCTGAACACATTAATCCAGATGAAATGATACAAGTGGTAACAGCGCGACTGTTTGTAAAAGCACAGGTTTCAGGCCAGCAGGGTGAGTTGGATTAGCAAAGGGGCTGGCCTCCAGGCCTGACACTCTGTCGGATCCCTGAGATTCCACCAGGTGGAAGGAGAGAACTCTGACTTGCAAATGGTA
Organism: Uromys caudimaculatus; assembly: GCA_028551405.1. Lineage (NCBI taxonomy): Eukaryota > Metazoa > Chordata > Mammalia > Rodentia > Muridae > Uromys > Uromys caudimaculatus. The sequence goes on along the minus strand of JAPYYD010004241.1, from coordinate 109 downwards.
CCAGGATGCACAGGTGCCCCTCCCGGTCCCCCAAATAAAAGGTGGGAAAAAAGACCGAGTTCGTTTGCATAACAGTTTAGTCCTAGAGACAAACAGATCAGGATCAGGG
>JAPYYD010004240.1:0-13308 GCA_028551405.1 Uromys caudimaculatus | reverse complement strand
TAACTTAAGCATTGGCTGAAGGTCTTCTTTGAAAGTCAGCTAGCATCCATCAGGGCCAGGGCTGTTTTTAGTCAGAAGGCTTTTTATTACCATTTCAGTCTGGACCATTCTTTCTTTATGGACACATTAGTTGTACAGATGAATCTAGGCAAGTGAGTAAACATTCAAGTTAAGTGCTTCTTTGAGAGATTCAAAGAGTGGGAAGCATGATTTTAGGTGTTTAGAGGGAGTTATGTTTAGGTGTGGGGGTGGGGACAATAGTATACAGATCCCAAAACAAAGCCAGGTAAGAGATAATGACATTGGTTATTAAAACTCTAGGAACTCAGCCAAAGGACCATTGTGAGCACAGAGGTCAGGGAAGGCTTCGGAGAAGCACAAGGTACTGGGACCCTTGCATGCTAGACATTTAGAGAAAGGCGAAGACCTTGGTGAGTCTCAAGGAAGAAAAGAATAATGCAGGTAAGAAAAACACAAAAAAGAGTTAGGACCTGGAAGGGCCTAGGACTACTCAGTTCTGTTTTCTAGATGGAAAAGCATGTCAATCAAGATAGGCTTCCTTAGGTCTCAGCAAGTAACATACAACCTTGGCACTTTATTGGTTTCGGTTTCATATTACATGTCATCTTGGGTCAGCAGAGACCTCCATTCTACTGGCCAATGTCTGTATGAAGACCAGGATGATAGATTAGTTGCTACTGGGAGCTTTGTCAGTAACTCTGGATAAAGGAAACGAATACAGGAGCATCTTATCTAAGCACTTAGCTGTCATGGGTCAAAATGACACGAGCCTACTTAAGTGCCTTTTCTGCCACTGGTCTCCTAACCTGTGCCCAAATGAGGAACTTTTGGACATTTGGGCAACAGGAAAACCCACTACAAATGGCAGTGGGAGAATTAGCAGGATACGAGGCACCAGCTTTGCGTTCCACATACAGATACTATAGGAGGGCAGAGAGGAGATATTCACTATAGAATCCTGATAGAAGCCTAAACTGGGCTCTTTACCCAAACTGCCTTTACATCATCCAGTGCTTCTCTGTCACACCACCAAAAGTTCAGTTCGGACGCTTACAGATGCTTCATTTTTCTAGTTATTATTTAACAAATGTCTGAGCATTCTTGGGACTTGGCTCTAGGATATAGTAATATTCCTGTGGTTTACAGAGTAATAGCTAGGGTAGAGGTCAGGAAACCTTCATCTGTGAAGAAAGAGGCAGTAAATACTTTAACTTTGCAAATATGTATTATCTGCAACAATCACTCAGTCCTCTCTCTATAGCATGAGAGCAGCCATAGATGTTAGAGAACTCTGCATGTGCCTGAAAGCTAAAGAAACCACAGAAAACAGTCAGGGCCCAGATTAGACCCATGGGATATAGTTTATTGACCCTGATCTAGAGGATGAAATGGATATACATATAATCTGTTTAAAATGTATCCCAAAATCCCTTGCTCTTTCATGTGACATCAGAACATTTATTAAAAGGAAGTCAGGATCTTTGGTTCTAATCAACAATGTCAACAACTCTGTCTTCACAGCTTCCTGGCCCTGAGCCTCAGCTCCCTTGTTTGAATACTGTTATTCCTAAGTATATACAGAGGATTGCCTTCAGATACACACAGATGCCAAACTCCAGAGTTACTTGGGTCCTTAGACACAATGGCATAATATTTGCCTGTAACTGTGTGGCCCACCTATATACTTTATTTAAAATGTTTAAAATTTCATACATGAATACTGTATGAACATAATTCCACTTATACACCTCTCCCTTCAACTTCTCCTATTTCTTATCTCCTTCTCTATCAAATTTATGACATTTAATACCAGCAGTTTAAACCATACATATATTACATATAATACTCAATACAATGTTAATACTACACAGAATCATTATACTGTGTTGGCTAGGGAATCAAGGCCCCACAAACCATTCTGCCCATGGTTAGTACTGTAGTTGATCTGCCATTGGTTGAATCTGTGGATGTAGAATCTCTAAACACTGACCAAGGTCATGACCTATAGTTAGGAAAACAGGGAGCTCTGATGAAACATTCTTGAATGTTCTATTTTGCTCTTTATTGCTTAAATAGTTTAATGACTATGATGAGCCAAGGAATGCTCTCTATGGCTTGCTTGTGCATAGAGGCTGAAGAAGATGAACATAGCATGCACAGGTGAGAGATATTTTACTCTTTCCTGTCCATGAGGCTCTGAGTAGGAGAGTAAGTGTACACACTGCATGCTATCTTGTAAACCATTCCCTGCTGGACCTCTTTTCTCCCTCTCTCCCCCCATCTTTCTTCTATAATTCTCTCAACTCTCCATAATAGCACCATCATAAATCATAAAGTTTTCATAAGAAATACTAAACATGTCCACATGAGTAAAGCTCTGGCAAAGACTATGGCTTCTAGCTTCTCAGTCCTTAAGTAAGCAGATGTGATGAATTACCTTAGAAAACAAAGTGCCAAAGATAAATTTCATGGATAATAAAAGTTCTTAACACACACAGGTGCATTGATTTGTGCTCTGTGAAACAGCTCACACACTGAGCTGTGCTCATTCTACAATACAGGGTGGCCAACCATTTATCTGCAGTGAGATGAATATCTTCCTTAAAATCATGACTGGAGTGTTCAAATCCAGCTTGTGTGGAGAGAAGAAATAATGGCTTTTTATTTAAAACAAACAAACAAATGAGCTAAAGTCAGAGAGGTGGCTCAGCAGCTGAGAGCATGTATGAAGAACTTGAATTTGGCTCACAGGACCACATAGGAGGCTTATAAGGCATTGTTGTTCTGGGACCCTCACAGACTCTTCTTATATTCTTCTTATAAGTTTTTGTAAGTGCTTATACTTGTTTATATCTACCCATATATAGACAGATGCTCATACACATGATTAAAAATAAAACTTTAAGGTAGACCTTGGGCACAAACTCCTCAGCCAGTCCCACACCACCCAGAGGAAGCCTCATGCCCAGGAGCATTAACACGCCCAGGATCATAGGATCAGAGGTGAGGAGGACTCAACATTTGTCCCAATACTGGGAGTAACTGGGACCAGCAGGATTTAGGGCCATAAGGCTCTTTGCAGAGTGTCTGGCTTGTGGCAATTTCTCAGTAAATGTTCTCTGTTTTGATGTTTGGAAGTGTGCCCAATGAGTCTAATGAGTGGGGCTCCTGGATGGGTATTCATTTTCCATCCTTATTGCTTTCATTGTCCGAACACATCCTCCCATCGGGGGTGAGATTCCATACCTGATCTCTGTGCCTACAGTACAGCTGTCCATGAGGCCGGTGCGCTTGAGATGATGTTAACGGTTACACACACAACACAAAGCATGACACAGACAAATTCATGTTTCTGAATGTCCCCTTTTATAATCTCTTCTTCGATTCCTCCCTCGTTCTGTACAAGCAACCCCTCTTTCCAGTCTTCCACACCAGGACTATGCTGTGTCTTCATTAGTTATCTTGTGCACACATCTCAGGACAGAAGGCAGCCCTTCCCCCTGACTGCCTAAGGATTCTTTACTTCAGCAGTTTTGGATCACGACCACATTCTCCCACATACGTTTCCATCCCTGAACATCTAAACACCCCCCCACCCCCCAATTTGGCCAGTGCTCTTATTAGAATACCATCCTTGTCTGTCTCTTATTTCATATACCTACTTCCAACACTGTTGTTATTTAGACAAATGCAACTCCCAGTCTTCACTTCTCAGACAAAGCTTATAGAAGAAAAGAAAGTGAAATAAACTATGTCAAACAAGAAAAATTAAGACAAATTAAGACATAAATTTATTTCCATTTATTTCTAAAGAGTAACAAAAGTAACCAAATTCACAGATTGGTAAAGAGCGGCAAGAAAAATTAATTTGCAGTGGGGCAGGCATGGTGGCACATATCTGTAATCCTTGTACTAGAGGAGTGTAGCTGTTTTTATTTTCGTGTTAATAAGGTTTCCCAAAAACGCATTTGCAGTGTCCTGCAGATATGACTGAGGGATCCTGCCCCCACTTGGTTTAGATTGGTAAATAAAGTTACTGGCACCAATGGCTGGGCAGGGAAACAGAGGGTGACTTTTAGGATTCCTGGGTAAAGTGGGCTATATGTGTAGTTTTAGGGCAGCAAAGATGGAATGCAGAATTAGTAAGTAATAACTCGGGGATATTGGAGGGGGCTCGATCAGCCACGTGGCCCAGCCATTGAGCTGTTTAAGGCATATTAAAATATAAAGGTTGTATGTGTATCTTTCATTTGGGAACCCAGAACAGTGGGACAGGTAGCAAGGAGCGCAGCATGTCCAACATGGGACTAGAACCCACAACCCTGAGATAAGAGAATAGCAAATTCCAGGCCAGCTTAAACTACATAATGAGATGGTATCTCAAAAGCAACCAGGAAGAAAAGAGAAATGAAAAAGAATAGGGAAAGAAAACAAATGAGGGAAAGGTTAAATACATACATGCATGCGTACATGCATGCGTACATGCATACATAAATACATACATACATACACATTATATATATATATATATATATTTGATCAAGAAAAGATGCTTATAGTGAGAACACCCTTTGAACAGAGACCCACAGGCAGGCATTATGTCAAGAGTGAGAGACCTTGGAACACTCAGCCCTCAATGCGATGTCTCATCAAATCCCTCCCCTCAGAGCTCAGGGAACCCCATAGAAGAGAAGGCAGGAAGAATGTGAGAGCCAGAAGGAATAAAGAACACCAAGCAAACAAGGCTTTCTAAATCAACATGAGCGAAGCTCATACGAACTCACAGAGAATAATGCGCCATGCATAGGATCTGCATGAGTCTACACCAGGTCCTCTGGATGTGTGTGTGTGTGTGTGTGTGTGTGTGTGTGTGTGTGTGTGTGTGTGTGTGCGTATACAGTTTAGTGTTTTTCTGGGATTTCCAAGTGGCGAATGAGTGGGTCTCTGATTCTTGTGCCTTCTATTGGGCGCTATTCTATTTATTTGTCTTGTTCACCTCTGATGTGATAGCTTCTAATGAGAGACAGAAAGGGGTGGATCCTGATGGGTAGGGAGTTCAAGATGAACTGGGAGGAACAGAGGGAAGGGAAATTGTAATTGAGATTTATTATGTGAGAAAAGAATCTATTTTCAATAAAAGAAAAAGAAGAAAATAAACCATAACATTCTAACCACTTCAGTCACTAAGGTTTGGCTGTGTTGGAAGCTGAATGTGAGCTTCTACAAAAGAGATGGACAAAACTACTTTGTATAAAATAGCTAGGAAGAAGTGAAGACCCATTTCTCATTTCTCTGGGTCGGGATCCACTTTGACAGGCAGAAGATCTAAGTGGTATTGTGTATGCTAATGTGGTAACCTAGAAGACCCATCCTGAAGCATCACAGCCCAGGGAGGGATGACTATGAAAAAAATAGATTTCCAAAGCTGCAATGTTATACTGAAGCCCAAACTAGCTCCAAGTACTGAAGCAACTGACGTGCTGCTCTCGGTTGTGTCTCTATGACTAGAAGCCTAACGTTAAACAAAATCTTGAAGCATCATAAACAGAAACTTTGCAACTTTCCATTTCTAGTCAGGACTTTCAAATCAAAATATAAGAATGCATTGCTAGATATATGTAGATGTACATAGCCTAGTAATAGAAAGAGAAAACCTAGATGATGGTCTTTATCCTTTTTCTTGACCAAGGTGAGTGTCAATTTTTCAGTAAGAGACATTAGGCTGGGGTAGGTCAATATGCATGAAGACACAGGGAACATATGCATACATAATACTTCCATGTCTAAGAGGCATGCAAAAGGATTTTCTGGCAATGAGAATCCAATCAATAGGTGCTTGCTTAGAGGGTCTGGCTATGTGTTCCTGAAATAAGAGATGTCTATTCACATGCTTTTATAAATAAGAGATGTCTATTCATATGCTTTTGCCCCTTATAACATTTAATGCCCTCATTTGTTCCCCCAATCACCCACATCTAATGTAGAGAAGCCAAAACTCATGGTTTAAAAATAAACAATAGAAAGTTGAACTCCTCAGATATTAATGCTTGACATATTTAGTAGTCACCCATATTATTATAAGTATGTCCTCTATTCAAAACAGATCACAATTATACATAATAGTCTATACATTTCTTTTCTCCCTTGGCTTTAAACTGTGCCAAAGTATCAAGGAAAAGATGATTCTTATGTTACACAAACTATCCAAAGCATAGAAATGGATGGACAGCTTCCCAACTCTAAATTTCTCACTAACAAACATTATGATATAAAATAACAAAGTACACTCAAAATTAAATCTAATAAAACGCTATGACCCATTAAGATTGGCTAAGGAAAATCAAACACCTCCAACACTGGGAAAGGAATCTCTATAACTCACTAGATCAAAGATTAATGGATAGAAAATACATGACTATCTTGGTGATGGAGAATTCCCATTTCTGATTCTTTAGAAATGAAAATCCCTTCCCTAGTCAGTCAGAACAGAAAGAGAATCCCACAGCCTGAGTGGATAGCTAGCAGAAACATCACACTTAGAGGTGACACATTGGAAGGGTTTGTAGTAATATTGCTTGGTTTGCAATGTGTAATATAATTGTTCTGTACCATTCTACAATAAAACGTGCTTGCCTTCCTTCAGGTTTTAGCCAGTGCAAAACAGATAATGAGAAATAAGAGGAATAAATATTCAGAAGGAAGAGAGATTTGTCGCTATTTTCTGTCCAGGACATAGAAGATCCACCTTGCGTCTTTGAAAAAGAATAGAAATGATGAAAGATCTAAAAAAAGAAGAATTGATAGAAAACAACAAAACAAAAAAAATTCTGAATTTGAGGAGTGCTTGCTGCACACATATGAGGATGTGAGTTAAGGTTCCATCACCGAGAAAGACCTGATCTTGGTTTTGCATGTGTGCCTGTAACCTAAGCATGGTGAGAGTTGGAGACAGGCGGATCCCTGAAGCTCTCTAGCTAACTGCCCTCCCAGTCAGTGAGAAACCTTGAGTCAAGGGAATGAGGTAGAGGGATAAAGCAGGACCCCTGACCTCGTACATGGGATATGTATATGATGTATATAGTGTGTGTAGAACATAATAAACAATACTGTACACAAATGAACATATATACACATACACATAAAAATGAAAATTATGATTTTCTAAACACAGTCAAGAATTTAAAAATTAAGTTGAAAAGTAAAAAAAAAAATCAATGTTACAATATCAACTGTCACTGAAATTGCCTACAGTTTAAATAATAAGTATGTAAAGTACTTATGGAAAAATGATGGTACATTCTAGAAAAGTAAGGCCTAAGCTAAGAAAGGATAAAGCATGCTTTTGGGTGGGAAGACTCATTGTGAAAATTCTTTCATTTTTAAATTAAACTATAAAAATTTGGTGTTTGATAGAGACATTGATTTTAAAATGTATATACATGCTCTGTCTCTTCCCATTTCCTTCTTTATGATCTCTTTATCCAGAGGCCTTTATTGACTTGGAAGGTGAATTAAGATTTTTTTCAAACAGAATTGGGAAGTAAAAGAAAGAGCCAAGATTCCTATTTTAAGCACAAATATAACATTTTTGAATCCATGATAAAGAAATTGCTTTAAAATACATATTTTGGTGAATGAAAAGCGATAATTCCTAAGTTTTACATTCTTTTTTACATTTGGGCAATGAGATCTTATAAGCCTAGAGTATAATGCTTACTGTAGAACATGAGATCCATGCAAGACAATTCTCATACATGGGGAGAAAAAGTGAGGTTCATTCCTTGAGAGGAACAAGAGCTATTTAGCAGTGGAGTATGTGAGGTGGAGACTTACTAGACAAAAGGACCACCATGGAGTCTAAATATCAAGGAAAAGGAAACCGCTGATATACATAGATAGAGAAGGCAAATAATGTGTAGTCACATGGTGGGCATTACCACTGAAACACAAGGAGAAAATAGATCCCAGGACTGTATGTAGAACTCATTTGGATCAACAGTCTGTGCCACAGGTAGTCACATGAGATAAACACATCTCCTGCATTGTCTGTGATGAGTGTACACATGTGCCCTGTGAAGATCCTCTGGTTTCTGCTGCTGCTTTGCACCTATGTGTGCCCTTAACAATAATTTTGCCTCACAGTGAATATTTTACACTCACATCTCAGTATGTGTAAAGTATCTCTGCTTTACTAAATGGAGCTAAGGATACAGAATGCAGGCATACCCACAAGGCTCTTGATCCCCACCTCCAAAAAAAGGATGACTTCCCAATGGTTCTGCTCTGGAGGTAACTAAAGTATTAAGCAAAAAGACTATATATAGAAAAGCTCAGCTGGAATAGTACCTTTGCAGAAGTAAGAGCGATACAGCTATTTCCAAATAATTCTGATGGTAAGTTTTCTCATGGGGTTTCTTTCATTAATTATAATCATAGTTGCTACAATGATAACAAAAGCTTGATTTAACAGCTACATCAACCAAACAACATCATCAAGGTAGGTCTCCCAGACAGTTAGCTTTAGCATGACAGGCAAGAAGTCTTAGAAAACAAGAAAAAATTAAGGTAAGATGTAGAAATTTATATTGGAGCCCAATCTTATGATTCCTGTGTCAGCTTGGGGAAGTCACTAGTTGCTTTAACTCTTTTAATCTGTTCTTCTTCACTATAAAGCAAAAATATTAGCTCTGTTGCAGTAGCATGTGTTGAAGGACCTGGCTTGGCGCCAGCACAGAAGGAATTACAAGTTTTTTGTATCAGTTTCTGTCTTGTGAAGCAAATATCTCTCAGAACCTTATGCAAATAAAATGAATGCCTTTATTTATTGAACACTAATACACATGAAAAAAATATTTTGAGATGAAATCTAGGATTGGGCAGAGGTCTGAAGGCATTTTCTGGTGCCACGATTTTGCTGTCAACAACTTCCGGCATGATTGTGAATAAATTACCAGCTCTTCCCGTTACATGTTTTTCTTGCCTTTAATAAGGAAATGTGTTCTGAAGCATGAGTTGGAGCTAAGGATAACTGTGTAGACATGCATTTTTCTGGACCTTCTCCACAGCTCTCAACAGACTTCCAAAGTGATGTGTGAAGCAGGGACGATTAGCGATGTTCAGAAGCCTAGATGGTTGGTCTCGAACATTGTATCCAGTTTGATCTAAAACCCAGCTCCTCTATTTGGTTCAGTATTAGTTACCAGTTTGTGATGATGCAACATTAACTTTTCATGGTTATTTTTTTCAGCCAAATTTTGTAGATAGCTTCTTGGTTTCCTAGAGGCTTTGGGACATATAATATGGCAGAGAACTGTCATATCGAAGGAATTGGTTCACCTCCTAGTTCCCTAGACGTATCACCCTCCTTATCTTTCTTGTTCCTTTTGTTTAAAAAAAATGTTCTCTCTCTTGGCTAATTCACCAGAGTACAGATTTAATTAATAGGTGGCAACATATTGCAACTCTTGCTGCCAAGACACATGATTAAGAAAAAGAGCTCCAGGCTCCCAGATCTTCAGCTTTTCTCCTTCTCCTTTCTTTCCTTTCCATTTTTGTCTTTGTAATTAGGTCTCTTAAAATATTTTTTTAAAAATCATATTAAGGAAAAGATGGACCATAACCCTGGCATGATAGAGTGAATATTGAAGGGGAATGATTGGTTAATATAAATGACACCATAATGAATATGGTGTCAATCATGATTTTAATACATGCTGAAAGACATAAGTTTATATATTTAAAGAAATCCTTTGCAGAGTTGTTTTGACTGGTCTGAATCCGTCTTCACCTCATGTGACACAATTTATGTAGATATTATTATAACTGCATTTATCTATATCTTCCCTCCCTAATTAAGGAGTGGCTTAGAGTTTCTATTGCTATGAGGTAACACCATGACCAAAAGCAACTTGAGAAAGGAAAGCATTTTTATATGTACACAAAAGGAAATAAAACATTATGTTGTCAGTGATATGAAGAGCCCAGTGTGGTAGTAGATTGCTTATAAACCCAACACACAGGAGGTAGAAGTAGCGAATCATGAACTATGAATTAATTCCACATCAACTTAATGGAATCCTGTCTCCAAAATAAAAATAAAAAATAAAAAGTGAAAAGATATAGAAGAGAAGCTACAAATGAAAGATTATTAAGATTTGCCAATGAACTAGATAGTAAGCATCAAGAGGAAAAAACTGTTGACTGTGTGTTTAGGTCTACTCAGACCTGGGAGGAGGAATGGAGGTGACATATGCCATGCTCCTGAAAGTCTTCAGGTCTGTGGGCAGGTGTGGACTCTCCTGCTGGCTTGGGGGAAGTGGAAGAGGCAAAACCAAACTAATAAAACCACAGCCTTTGGTGGAAGGACAGTGATAACTAAGCTTGGTCCCATTGTGGACCCCACCAGAAAGTGGGGCTTCCGGGTAGCACTAAGGCCATTGTGAAGGTGACAGTCCATCCCAGGAATTCTCATATTTAAAGTTTAAGTAAGTTTGAAGGTATTGATAGATATTCCCCTAGGATTATTTAGTTTAATAGCATTAAATAATTGGTAACCCAATGACTTCGTTTTTAAAAAGATTAATACGTTGGGTTAATAAACACCTAGAAAATTATTTTTAAATCCATCAACTTTGCTGTGGTTTCCTGTCACAGGCCTTCACCTCACTCTGAGCAGAGAGAGCCATAGTTGTCTGCAAATTGCCACCGGTAATGTTGATGTATTTTCTTCAGTGTCCTGCTGGTTGGTGAAGCTTGGATAACACTGGAATCTCTAGATTATCAGTGGAGAACAGAAGTTTTGTGTTCAGCGGCTCTGACTGACAGTTCCAGGAGGTTTGTAATACCCCATCTACTAGCCAGAGCTGACGATGCATGAGAAAACGTCCCACAAAGATTCCCTTATGGCCCTCTGATTTGATAAGGTGAAGGAAAGGGCGTGGCCCAGCTGTGCTGGGTTGGAGGACTTCCTGTTTGTTTTCCTAGAGATCTGTGAGGGCTCTATCTGATCACTGAAAAGATCCCCTTAGACTCCATTTCATTTATCACTGTATCAAAACTCTCCACAGATGCAAGGTAGAGTAATGTCTTTTGGCTCCCAATTGTTGGGGGCCTTCAGTCCATGGTAGTGGGAAGCTATTGGGACCACTGCAAGTATGCAGTGGAAGAACTCTATAAGCCTGCCAGAAACAGCAGCACATGGACTGAAGCCAGAGTTAGTATGAGGCTCACCCCGGTGGCCTGATGCTGCCATGTAGGCCTACTCACTTAAGACTTTCCCACCTTCAAAGCAGCATCATAAGATGGGAACCAAGTATGCCTGTCAGACAGTCTAGATTCAAACCCCCTTACGCATCTTCAAGAACAGAGGCAATTCCTCACTTGTGCTGCTCTCTAGGAGGGAAGGTTAGGCACAAAGTAGATCAACTTGGGAAAGGGAGGAAGGCCCCTTCCCATCCGGCCTTGTTCAGCCTCTGGGCCTAATATCATACATGCTTCCTAGGATCTGCTTTTAAAGATAGCTTGCTGCAAAAATCATACCAATGTGTTTGCCTGACTCTGTGACATCTCAGACACCCCATAAAGAGCCACTGAGGACCCTACTTGTTCTTGGCAGCCACTGTTGATGGAAAATTGCCTTCCTTCTCCCTTGGCTAGTATTTCCCTCTCTCTTTTTCCTTTTCGTATTTTTTGCTACAAGTTTTCAATTTAATGACATCGTTCATTACTCTGTCATCTGGTTTGTGGGGTGGGTTGGTTTGTGTTTCTTTTATTTAAATCAACAATTTTCCTTTGAGCTTTGTAAACGTCAAAGAAGATAGATTCCATTTTTACAGGTCCATTTTCTAAGTTACTGTCCTTTATAGAGCTAGATAAGGCATGCTAGTTGTGTCAAAGACAGGAAGTCAGCATGCCCCCCTATCTTAAGGAGACTGCATATTCTGAAAGCAAGCTGGCCTCTATCTAATCGCCATAAGACACACACACCCCCGGCTGCAACCAAACACAAATTGGCTGATCTCTTAATAAAACACTAGTAAGGGTTAGAGAAAGAGGTGGAGTTTAAGTGAAACCACCTGGAAAACACTTAATTGTTCAGTCACCAGTAATCTGAATAGACAGGGAATATTCGAACATGCCATTTAGACTCAAATAGAATTATAAGTCAATATTTAGAAACACATACATTTGGGGGTGAAACTCAGGCTCAGATTTCAGGCTAAGTTGTAACACAAATGCCACGATTTGTTATGGAGTTGGTCTTGGAGAAGGAAAGTGTGGGTATAGGGGTACGTTAATAAATACCCACAATACACTGGAAAGAACATTTTGCCAAGGAGAGTCAGAGGGTAAGACAATGCTGAGATGCTTGGGTGCTGAGATGCTTAGCAGCTGATTTCCCTGTGTTGGTTTTTAACATGCCTGCTGGCTGAGTCAGAGAAAAGAATGAGGCGAGCAAGTTGGTGGGGGTGGGGGATGGGTGTAAGCAGAGGCAAACAGAACAGAGATCTCCATATGAGAGCTGCTGGAACAGCTCCATGCCAACCAACAAGAATTTGACAACTCTCATTACCTTAAAGTTGCAGACAAGAAGGTTTGTCTTTGTTGAAGTTGGTCTCTTACCCTCATCATGCCTTCCTTGTGTTTAGCAGAACCTTTGAAGAGGCTGTGTGTTTGTGTGTCTGTGTGCGTGTCTGTGTGTGTGCGTGTGTCACTGCAAACTTAGGACCCTTTGTACTGATAGTAGCTAATGGATTATAGTGGTGATATTTGTGATGGCTTGTATATGCTTGGCCCAGTGAGTGGCACTATTAGGAGGTGTGGCCTTGTTGGAGTAGGTGTGTCACTGTGGGCATGGGCTTAAGACCCTTACCCTAGCTGCCTGGAAGTCAGTCTTCCACTAGCATCCTTCAGATGAAGATGTACAACTCTTAGTTCCTTTTGCACTATGGCTGCCTGGATGCTGCCATGCTCCTGCCTTGATGATAATGGACTGAACCTCTGAACCTGTAAGCCAGCCCCAAATATATGTTGTCCTTTATAAGACTTGCCTTGGTCATGGTATCTGTTCATAGCAGTAAAAACCTAACTAAGACAATATTAAAAGAAGGCCCTGGGTTTGTGTCTACTATTTCCCAGCTCCTGTTCTAACTGTGTGTGTTAAGATACCATGAATTTGGTACCAACCATAACCCCAATCAGTTGAAGAAACCTGAGCCTCAGAGTTAAATGACTTATTCAACATCACATATATGATTCACACTAGAGTGAGAACTAAAGATGCTTAGA
>JAPYYD010004239.1:0-13308 GCA_028551405.1 Uromys caudimaculatus | reverse complement strand
ATAAGGTCAAGGCTAGTGACCTCCTCTCGAGGGGTGGTTTGCTACCCATTTATCTCGCTGAAGATTGGCCTAGGCTATCAGGAACAGGGCGTAAATAAGAAAAGGAATAAAAGAAAATAAAACAGTTAAATTGCCGTGAGAACTACCGCTCGCTCTGTGTTTTGTTCTGGGCATGAGTTCCACAACCGGTTCCAGGAGGCCTCCTACTTCTGAAGTTTTCACCTCAGTCTGTGGAACTTGTCACACAGATTCTATTGGGGTTAGTGTGGCACATTTCCTCCCAACCATGGCCTTTTTTTTTTTTTAATGTGAATGCTTTTCCATGCACCACATGCATGAGGGAGTGCTGGGAGCTGGCCAGGAGAGGGCCTTCAGTTCCCCAGAGCTAGAGTTAGAGCCAGTTGGGAACCAAGTCAGAGCTCAGAGCAGCTGAGCCACCTCTGAATCCCAGGCCTCCTTTTTAACCATTGCTGCTACACATAGGTACAGATGAATCAGCAAAATACAACCTGATGGTACTGGAGAGCCAATTGGTCTCATCTCAAAGTGCAGCTCTAATTTGGTGGACAAAAGGACTTAAGAGACTAGAGAAATGGTTCAGCACCTGAGTACTAGCTGCTCTTCCAGATGACCTGGGTTCTGGTCCCTGGTCCCAGCACCTGTATCAGGTGGCTCACATTTCCTATAACTTTAGCTCCAGAGGATCCATCACCCTCTTGTTTCTTCAGATATATGCATGCATGTGGTACATGTACAGGTTAACAAGCACACACACACATAAAGTAAAAAATCACGAAAAAGGCAAAACCCAGCAGGGCGGTGATGGTGCACGCCTTTAAAAGCCCAGCACCTGTGAGGTGGAGGTAGGTGGATCTTTGTGGGGAAGACTCTACCAGTTTTAATAACTATATTTTATGCATCCAATGAACTAAGTAATGGTATTGTACTGGCTGGTTTTGTGTGTCAACTTGACACAAGCTGGAGTTATCACAGAGAAAGGAGCTTCAGTTGAGAAAATGCCTCCATGAGATCCAGGTGTAAGCATTTTCTCAATTAGTGATCAAGGGGGAGGGCCCCTTGTGGGTGGTACCATCCGTGGGCTGGTAGTCTTGGGCTCTATAAGAGAGCAAGCTGAGCAAGCCAGGAGAAGCAAGCCAGCCAGTAAGTTACATCCCTCCATGGCCTCTGCATCAGCTCCTGCTTCCTGACCTGCTTGAGTTCCAGTCCTGACTTCCTTGGCTGATGAACAGCAGCATGGAAGTGTAAGCTCAATAAACCCTTTCCTCCCCAATTTGCATCTTGGTCATGATGTTTGTGCAGGAATAGAAACCCTAAGACAGGTATGTCCACTAGATAAGTGGCTATTGGCCGGGCAGGAGGACACTGAGGGCCTTGAGAGTAATAGCAGCAGGCTGAGCAGCTGAACAATGATTGACCCAATGGAGCATCTCTAGAATACAGGGGTCTTCATGGCCTGTTTCCGGCAGAGCCCTGCCCTATCAGTATGTCATCTTGCACTTGGTTTCTTAGCTTTTGTCTATTTCCAGTGTCTGTCTCAAATTCTTCATGGAGTCAAGGAAATGGCTTGCATGTATAAATCAGGAACAGCACACACGTCCCCACCGTGGATGTCTAGCATTAGTGGTCAGCAGTTGAGGTACCCTGAATGCTGTCTCCCTGACAGAGTCCTAATTGCAGCCCAGGACCACGTGGTAGTTTGCTGACCAAACCACCTTCCTCTGCCTCCTAGGCACTGACATGACCACACCCAGCCCTACCCCACTTCCAACATTGCATCTGTTTTTCTTCTGATATACATGATTTTTCTAAGCTTTATTATTAGTGTCCTGCTTCACATGTATGTATGCCTGTGCACCATGTGTGCCTGGAGCTCAGGGAGTGCAGGAGGTGTCAGATCCCCTGAAACTGGAACAGCCGCCCCTGTGGGAGTGCTGGAAACTGAATCAGAAACCTCTGGAAAGGCAGCAAGTGCCCTTAACCACTGAGCCATTATCTCTAGCTCCTTGATATATAGTATCTTATATTTAGTAAAGAGGATACAGAGACATGGGAACTAATGAAGCAATGTGAATATGTTAGCATTGTATAGAAGAGAAAACACCAGGAGCCTCAGAACCAGAAGTATTTCCTGTTTTGTGAGAACTTCAGTTCTGGGTTGCAATGAGTTCTCATATGTCAACTTGAGAGCTACTCACTCAGTGGTTCCTCAGAAATGGAATTTCACCCTGTGCAGACTACACCTCTAGAAAGACACAGAAAAGGTTTATAAAATGCAGAAATTTTAGCTGGGCCTGGTGGTGCATGCCTTTAATCCAGCACTGGGGGGCTAGCAGATTTCTGTTTGAGGCCAGCCAAGGCTATAGAGTGAGACCCTGTCTCAAAAAAGGAAGGGGAGAGATGCCTCTGGCATTAATCTTTCTAACCTTGAGACTGGTGGTATAGGTTTCCAAAATTTTATTGAATTGTTTTATGGTGTGGAAACCCTTGCAGTGGGAAGGCCTGATCAAGCATGTGCGCCTGTTAAACAGTCGAAGGTGGAGGCTTTATATTTGCACATCCTTCTGCAAGTTCCAGAGTATATCCGCACTCTTCTTGAGAAGAGTCTCCTCCTCGGTGGTCAAGCTGACTTTCACAATGTCTGTGATGCCACTTTGTCCCAAGACACAAGGAATACTGAGGAAGATTTCTTCCTTTATCCCATAGAGACCCTGAAACATACAGTCATATCATTGGTTCCCTTGCCACCATGCAAGAAAGCTCTAGAATAAAAACATGTGGGAGAGACTATGGCACCAAGGAGAGCTATGCAGAAGACACAGTAATCTTTGGAAGAACGGAGACCTTTGTCCTGGACCATGTGGATGGCTGTGACAAGGAGAATGTGCCCGAGGCCTTAAAAAGGCCAGGGAAAGGCCAAACGCCCTCCAGCCCTCAGCAGACCCAGGCCATCTTCATTTCTAAGGGGAAGGAAGTGAGATGCTGTCTCTGTGTGATTTTTTGACCTGGTGAAGGGCTGAGGGCAAAACAGCCTTTGGACACCCTGAGGGAGGGTAGGTGGTGACCAGGGAGCCCTACTTATACCCTCGACAGAGGGCATCACAGAGTCTGAACACCAGTTGCTACAGATGCCTTCTCAAGCCCCCACAGGTGAAGCCCCAGAGGAGCTCAGGGCTACTCTAACACACCCAGCAGAGCAGGTGCGAATATGCCCCCAGGATGTATTCCTGCCCTTCTGTACCCCTAAACTGCCACCTTTTCCGGAGGTCTACCCTAGGACGCACAGACTGACAGAGACAGGGGAGATATGTAGCCTCATCTTAGGAGGGTGCACCCTGTTACCACGCTGGTTAAGGTACTCAGCTGTGGAGATCTGGCCAGTAGCCCGACATTCTTACAACTCCCACAACAAAGCCACAGCACAGAAACAGCTGTGAGACACAGAGTCTGGGCAGCCTATACATCCACTGGCATCAGGCAGCGTCTGCTGCCCATCGCACACTGCCCACACCACCAGCACACCCCTGGGGGATAAAAACACACCCAGTGAACTGTTCCCATCTCCCTGCTCCTTCCCACGCATCCTTATGTGGCTGAGGCTGGGACTGGGACTGGCAGTGGGAGAGCTTTGACCATAGACACATCAGGTATGAGCACAGAGGGTCGGAAGGTCTTGAGACTCTTCACAGTGCATCCAACCCCTCATACATGCCCAGAGTTTCATGGTCCCTGGAACTTTCCTGGAAGCACATCCTTGGCCTATACTTGTTTCTGCAGGGAATGCTGTCACCTGCCTTGTTCTGAACTTACTTTACACTCAACCTCACTGGTGACCAGGCTTGATAAACAATTCCTCAATGCATACCTTAACCAGAGTGGTAACAGGATGCACCCTCTTAAGATTCTTCAAGATGGACCTTGAAAGATCAGTCACAGACAGCGCGACAGCCCAAGAAGTATAGCCCTTCAGTTTAAAGACCTCAATGCCGCTGTAGTTGCAAAGGAAAAAAAAAAAAAAACAAGTTCATGAGACGTCAACCCAGATCCTTTGAAGAGCAGCCAGTGTACTTAACTTAACCACTGATCCACCCCTCCAACCACTTGCCTAATTTATTCTGTTTTTGTTTTCCAAGACAGGGTTTCTCTCTATATCCTTGGCTGTCCTAGAACTTGCTCTGTAGACCAAACTGGCCTTGAACTCAAAGAGATCCACCTGCCTCTGCTTCCCCAGTGCTGGGACTAAAGGTGTGAACCACCACCACTGCCTTGCTTAAGGTATATATTTTTTTTAATGCTTATTAATACACTGTAGCTGTCTTCAGACACACCAGAAGAGGGCATCGAATCCCATTACAGATGGTTGTGAGCCACCATGTGGTTGCTGGGAATTGAACTCAGGACCTCTGGAAAAGCAATCAGTGTTCTTAACCGCTGAGCCAGCTCTCCAGTCCCTAAGGTGTATTCTTAATACTGATTATTGGGGCATTAAAAAAAATCCCATAACTACTATTACCCTTCCACCACCTGCTTGTGAACATTTTTCCACTGTTCCTTATCTGAGTCGGTCCCTATTGCTGGGTTCAGTGACTTCAGAGTTACACCAGCAATGTTCACACCACTCCATATGGGCACTAAAAAAGAAAGAACAATAACAACAAAACTCTCTACATGAGCTCCTCTTGCCAAAATGTGTGGTAGTGAACAGTTTTAATGCCAGCACTTAGGATGCTGAGGCAGGAGATGAGTAGTTCACAGACATCCTCAGGTACATAGCAAGTTCAATACTGTAAGTTCAGTGCTGGGGTGTTTTGTTGGGGGTGGGGCAGGGGTAGAGGATTCTGTGTTGTTTCTGTTCTTTGGAGAAAGGCCTCTGCTACCTTCCAATTCACATCGTGCTGCCCTTGTCCCAAGGGCTGGATGACAAGCTATGTTACACACTCAGGGGTTAGTTGGTTGACAGGTTTTGTTTTTAAGACGGTGTCATGTAACTCTGGCTGGCCTCAACTCAGTGTATAGCCAAAGATAGCCTCAAATTCCTGATTCTTCTGCCTCCACTTCCACCTCCCACCCCCAAATTGTTAGATTTTAGGCATACATCACCACTCCTGGGTTCGGTTGGTTGAGAGTATTCAACTTGCTATGTACCTGAGGATGTCTGTGAACTCCTGATCTCCTGCCTCAGCATCCTAAGTGCTGGCATTATAACTGTTCACTACCACACGTGGATGGACTTTTGCTTTGGATTTTAATGTTAAGATGTTCTCTGACATCATATATAAAAACAAGGTATTAGGGCTATTTTTGTTCTTTAAGATTTTATTAGTTTTGTATTTTTGTGCTTTTCACTTAAGCACACATGTGTGTCTCTGTGTGGGTTTGGGCCCTGAAGAGTGTGTTGGATCCTCTGAAGCTGGAGTCACAGAAGACAATGAACCATCTTTGCTGTTGAGCCATCTCTCCAGTCCCCAAAATAAGTTTTTAATTGACAGAAAGGGAAATAACAAGACACATTAGAAGACACATAATTGAATTATTTATAACTATGGTACAGAAAGCATTTTAAAGCAATACACAAAATCGCAGATTCTACAAAGAAAAGGATCGCTAAGAAACATGTTATCGGTTAGATATGCATATGTTTTGTAGCTCAGGCGGGTCTAGAAAGACATGCACCCACAAAAGGACAACATAAAAGCTATGCAGCTCTATTGGCAGAGATTCCGTTGTGAAGAAGAGCACTGCTGCACACCAGAAGGGAGCCTCGCTCACATAGCAGCTGGGTCACACTTACCACTGGAGTCCCCATGTTCTCCGAGAACCCAGCCATGGCAGCTTGTAGGGTGGACACCCAGCTTCTCCCCAATCAGGTAACGGAAACGAGCTGAGTCTAGGTTACAGCCACTTCCAATCACACGGCTGACAGGGAAGCCGCTTATCTTCCAAACCACGTATGTCAAAATATCCACTAGGAAGAACAATGTCACACAGTATTTGAGAAAGATCCATAGCAGTTTCTCTACAGTTGCTTTTCCAAATAGAGAAATTATCTTAGGAGTCAAATGCAGATTATCAAAGCTCTAAGTCCAGTGAATCTAAACGGTAGGCATACTTGGGGTTTTTACATTAAATCATTGACCAGCAGAATCTTTTTTTTTTTTTTTTTTTGTGGTTTTTCAAGACAGGATTTCTCTGTGTAGCTCTGGCTGTCCTGGAACTCCCTCTGTAGACCAGGGGTGGTCTTGAACTCAGAAATCCACTGTCCGGCTCACCAGCAGAATCTTACAACATCTTCTGATATACTTGATGGGCTTTTCTGGATATACAATAATATTGGGTCGCTTATATCTTTTTTTTAAAGAATTATTTATTTTGCCGGACAGTGGGGGCACACGCCTTTAATCCCAGCACTCGGGAGGCAGATGCAGGCGAATTTCTGATTTCGAGACCACCTTGGTCTACAGCGTGAGTTCCAGGACAGTCAGGGCTATACAGAGAAACCCTGTCTCGAAAAACCAAAAAAAAAAAAAAAAAAGAATTGTTTATTATATATAAATATGAGGACACTGTAGCTGTCTTCAGACATACCAGAAGAAGGCATCAGATCCCATTGCAGATGGTTGTGAGCCACCATGTGGTTGCTGGGAATTGAACTCAGGACCTCTGGAAGAGCAGTCAGTGCTCTTAACCACTGAGCCATCTCTCCAGCCCTCAGTTCTACCTCTTTAACCTTCTGGACTGACTTCTCCTTTCCATTGACACAACCTCACCTAAGTTATCACCATATTACCTAAAATTACATATGGACACAGCTGCGGTGGTCTGCATGTGTGCAGAAATATCAATACAGAAAGATCATTGACAACTTGGATGTTGAAGCTCTATGCAAGCAGGAAGTGATGACTAGGCCACAGCCATGAGCTGCTAAGCTGGATACTGAAGACATGCAATGCCCAGGGAAAGAGGGAGGGAAGCAGGAAAGACAGGGAAATCATTTTGGGTTTTAGGTATTTGAAGAAAATTCTGTCCACATAAATGCATTGAAAACTCCTGTGCCTTATAAAATAAAACAGATTCATGAAATTCAGGAAACAACCTCAAGAAGCAACCTTGGAGCTGAGGAGGATTTGATTTGCAAATGCTTTTGAGGAGGGCTGGAGGGATGGCTTGGCAGTTAAGAGTGCCAGTTGCTTTATGACTTACAACCATCTGTAATTCCAGGTCCAGGGGATTCAGCACCCCTCTCTTGACAGAGGTTTCCAGCCATGCATATGGCACACAGACATACATGCACACAAAATACCCATATTTAAAAATAATACTAAAACTAAGAAGAATGAACAGATATAGGAAATGTGTGACAATAGCCAGGGTGTCAACACAAATTATCTGGCCAGATTTATCTTCAACAATGAAGACACTGGAGCTAAACTTTGGAAAGGCTGATAATAGCAGGGTTGGTAAGAACACCAGGAACACAGTGCTGGTGGGAATGTCAAAGGCACTGCACGGGACTTTGAAAATCTGTGTGCAGCTTCTAACAGAGCCAAACACGTCGGAGTCTGTAGCCCACCTGTGCTCTCCTGCCCCCATCACTGACACCAAAGAAAGGAAGATGCATGATCACACACATGCTTACACGTGAATGTTCACATTATCTTTAGAAATTCATCAATGGGCTGCAAAGGCAGCTCAGTGGTTAAGATCATGCGCCGCTCCTGTAGAGAACCTCAGTTTGGGTCCATGCACCCACATGATGGCCACAACTGTCTGTAACTGAAGTTCTAGGGGACCTTACACATCTTCTGGCCTCCATGGGTACCAAGCAAGCATGTGGCATCCATGCATACGTGTAGGCAAAACATTCATACACATCAAATAAACCAACTTCTAAACACCAACATGGAAAAGAAGTATTTGAAATGGGTAAGGACTGCAGAGATGGCTCAGTGGGTAGAACTAGATGGGCTTCAGTGGTTGAAGTCATCATGTGGGCGCTAGGAATCAAACCTGCACCTTCTGGAAGACCAGCCAGTGGTCTTAACTGCTGAGCCACCTCTCCAGCTCTCCACAAAATAGCAAGCGTGAGGACCTAAGGTCAGATCCCTAGTAGCCATGTAAAAAGCAAGACATGGTAGGTACATCTACAACCCTAGGTCTGGTAAGGGTCAGGGTGTGCAGAGACAGAGTGAACTAAGAACTTAATGGTCAGAAGTCTAGCCAAAATCCCAAGCTCCAGGTTCAGTGGGAGATGCTGGAGAGCAGTGGAGGAAGACACCAACTTCTGTGCATGCAGGAGCACACACATGCTCATCACATCACATACATGTAGAAACAAACAGGAGAGTCCATCGATGCAAAGGAGCAAATCCCAGACGTATCCCAGACAGAAGATTCCGAAATAATTGCACCATAAATGGGGATGGGTAGAAAAGTTTGTCTCACGACTGGTTTTTGGTCTGGTTTTGTTTATGAAGGTCCAGAAAATGAGTCACGTGGTAGGGTGAGGGACGAACTACAAATGAGCACAGAGCCCTTCAGAGGTGACAGAGATATTCCATATCTTACTGTGATGGCATCTATCAAAACTTATGGCATGGCAGACTCTGAAGCTTATTACCCACAAGTACAACCTTAGTGAGGTTTATAATGGAATACTATGAGCCAATCATCACTCAGCAAGGGGAGGGGACCTCACCTGGGTTTGTGACAATCAGTATTTTACAGTCCGGACTGTTTTGGACTATGCCGGGAACGATGGCTTTCATGACAACGACATTACGTTGGAGCAGGTCAAGGCGAGTTTCTCCAGCCACCATTCTTGCACCAGCTGTGATAATAACCAGTTTGGAGTTGGCAGATACATTGTAATCTAAGAAGGAAATAGAAGACAGTGTTTCCATTAGGGCCTTGGCTCTGTGTCTACCCCACGCTGTTGGGTTTGAAGGATTCACCTCCTATCCTGGATTTGGAAACAGACTCCCCATGCTGTATAGAAGTCACACAAGGCTTGTTGCCACTTGCCAGCTTTCACATGGCTGCCTCTTACTCTGCCATTCCCTTCGACCCTCGTTTCTATTTGTCAGAAAGATCGGGGCAAGAAACTCAGTAGCTCTCTGGCTTCTGCTGTTTTGCATTTTGGTGTTGCTGGAAAGTGAGCCCATGGCAGACTCACTGTGAAACTACGCTCTGGCTTTTCAGAACAACCAAATGAATTAGAAGCTTACATCTGATAATTTCCATGTCTGTTGTAGGAATCTAATGGCAAGAATAGATTTACCGGGGCTGGAGAGATGGCTCAGAGGGTAAGAGCACTGACTGCTCTTCCGAAGGTCCTGAGTTCAAATCCCAGCAACCACATGGTGGCTCACAACCATCCATAATGAGAACTGATGCCCTTTGCTGGGGTGTCTGAAGACAGCTATAGTATACTTACATATAATAAATAAATAAATCTTTAAAAAAAAAAAAAAAAAGAATAGATTTACCTCTAATTATTATAAAGAACCATAATATGAGGAACCATGCTTTATTTGATATTGCAAATAAATTAGATCTTAATCCATACAGGAAAATAAACTACTTATAATGCTTACTAAGTGTAATTACCAGTCTGGAAATTATTTTACTTACTATATCCAACACACTGACACAATGTTTGCTTAGCATTATTAAATATTATTAGATACTTTTTTTTGTTTGTTTTTTCAAGACAGGGCTTCTCTGTGTAGCCCTGGCTGTCCTGGAAGTCACTCTGTAGACCAGGCTGGCCTCGAACTCAAAAATCCACCTGCCTCTGTCTCCCAAGTGCTGGGATTAAAGGCGTGCGCCACCACTGCCAGGCTATTAGGTACTTTTTGATTAACAAGTCCTCTAAGCACCTCTTAGACATACCATTCATATTCTTATTGGTGTGTGTGTGCCCATATGTGTGTGTGCGCATGTGCCATGCTGCCGTGGAATCCATGTGGGAGTCAGAGAGGAATTTGGGGGAGTCAGTATACTCACTCTCACACACAAGGCCCTGAAATTAAACTCAGGGCATCAGGCTCTGTGGTCAAAACATTTACCTCACTTTTAAAACAAACAAAACCACCACAACAAAAACAGGAACCCAGAGCTCAGAGATGGTTCAGCAGTTACTAGCACTTGCTGGGGGCTGGAGAGCTGTCTCAGCAGTTAAAAGCATTGTGTGCTCTTTCACAGCTCCTCAGTTCCATTCCCAGCAACCACATGGTGGCTCACAACCATCTGTACTGAGATCTAATGCCCTCTTCTGGCATGCAGATAGAGAACTCATATAAATAAACCCTTCTCACCTACCTACCCCCCAAAAAACAAACAAGCAAGCAAAAACACTAACCGCTCTGCCAAAGGATCCAAGTTCAGTTCCCAGCACCCACATCTGGTGGCTTCCCTAACTTCAGATCCAGGGGCTCCCATGCCTTTGGTCGCTGCAGTTACACACACATCATTTTTAGGAATAATAAAAATTGACTGGGTTTGGTGGTGCTCACATTTAGTCCCAGCACTTGGGAAGCAGGGGCTCTCTGTAGAGTTTGAGGCTAGCCTGGTTTTCATAGTGAGTTCTAAGACACCCAAGACTATGCAGAAAGACCCTCAAAGAAATAGTAGTAATAATACTAAAGATAGATTAGACAGATAGACAGACAGACAAATCAGCAAATTCATAAGAATATTTACATGTTTGGGGACAATATAAAATGCTTATGGTACCTCTTTTTTGTCTTTTAGAATTATTTTATGTATACGAGTACACTGTAGCTCTCTTCAGACACACCAGAAGAGAGCATGAGATCCCATTACAGATGGTTGTGAGTCACCGTCTGGTTGCTGGGGATTGAACTCAGGACCTCTGGAAGAACAGTCAGTGCTCTTAACCACTGAGCCATCTCTCCAGCACCCTTATGGTACCTCTTAAGGACACTTTTAAATTAAGTGACTATCTTGAGTACTAATCATTTTAAGATTTATTCATTTACTATTTTATGTATTTGAGTGTTTTGCCTGCATGTATGTTGGTGTACCATATGTGTGTAGTAGCCTCAGAGTCTGGAAAGGGACTTTGGGTCTCTTGATACTGGAATTCCATACAGTTGTAAGTCACCATATGTGGGTGCTGAAAGCAAACAAGGTCCTCGAAAAGAGCATTAAGTGAGTTTGTATTGTTTTGTCTTCCAAATACACCCAATTGTAATTTAATGCTCTTTTTAAAAAATAAGTACATGAATAAATTAAAAGTAAGTAAGGCTTGCCAAGTGTGATGGCACCTGCTTTGAATCCCAGCACTCAGGAGGCAGAGGCAGGCGGCTCTCTATGAATTTGAGGTCAGCCTGATCTACACAGAGAGACTGTGTTTTAATAGAAAAACAATTTAATTGATTAATTCATTAAGCCTTTACTCTGGGCTTGATGGCACACACCTTTAATCCCAGCACTGCAGAGGCAGAAGCTGGTTGTGTGAGCTCCAGGCAAGCCACAGCCATATATTTCTATCTCAAAATAAATTGAGCAGAATGAGCATTTAAATTGTATGCCCTAGTGACAATGATGTTTTAAATTATATACCGATTAAAGTCAATTTGGTAAAACTGATTGCCTATTCTATTTTTTTGAGACAGGTCTCATGTAGCCCAGGCTGGCCTCAAACTCAGTATGAGGCTGAGGCTGACCTAAACCCCTGATCTTTCTCTTTCTCCTACCTCCACCTCCCAGATATTGGGATTACAAAGTGTCCAAATAATTACTCATGATAAACTCAGTCCTTTTCACAAAGCTCTGGAAGTAATGTCATAAAACTGAAATTAACCTTTTCCAAAGACGATTTTTGGCGTGCTAAGGAAAAGACTACCATGCAGAAGGTCCAGTGCCTCTCCCTTCAGTCTGTCCGCATCAGCATCAACAAGGGCAAGTTCATCAGCCAAACCCTGAAACACAGAAAAGTCATGATTGCCAGGGCTGTACAGGGAATCCCTAGGTTATGAGTACCATGTTCCAACTTTGAGGAGGGGAAGGGTGTGGGGGCTGAGGGTGGAGCTTGCCTGGAAAGGGCCTGCCCTGTGTGTGAGGCCTTGAGTCTGATCCCAAACACTGAGAGAGAATACATTTGGATATCTTGTTGGGCTGTTTTGGTTTTATTTTGGTTTTTCAAGACAGGGTTTCTCTTTAGCCCTGGCTGTCCTGAGAAACTCTGTCTCAGAAAAAAAAAAAAAAAAAAGAAAAAGAAAAGAAATGCATTCTCTTGGGTTCCAGTGACTACATTCCAATCAATAACTCAGAGTGAGGAATTAATCCCTACCTGTTGGGAACCAATGGATCTGCAGCTTTCTTATTAGCCTGAGAGAAGCCATTTTTGGTAGAAGTTAGGCTTGAAGGTAGAAGTAGGCCTGAGTTTCAGGTTCCTGAGAACTAGGCTTCTGTTTAGGTTCCGTCTCCTAGGAGATGGGTTCTTTCCCAGGTCAGTATGACCCCCTTACAGTTAGGTGATCAGCAGAGCATAGATGGTTGCCTTAGTAACCTGTCCTGGTGGTTGGGAACCTGTACTCCCTAGAAATTCCTCACTCCTATAGCATTGTTTAAGCCCTGGTTACTTTGTTTAAGAGTCCTTCTATATTGTTTAAGATTCTCATACTTCCTTCTCCTTGTACCCTATAAAAAGCTTGGAAATAAAGTTCATCTTTGGAGCTTGATCAGACATCCTGTCTTGCTCCCAGGTATCTCTTGTTTCCTGTCTCTTCTTTTATCCAACAGATCCCTCCTCGGACCCTCGTTGAAAGGTCCCGCAGGTCGGGTCGCACACAGTTGGTGCCCAGATGTTGGGGTTCGAGGAAGGGGAAAGTGCACCTGTTAGAGACATCACTCATGGAAACGCCTGGCCAGGTGGTCCCGGGGACCATTTTGTATGAGACATTCGTGGGCCCACCCACCCATCTGAACGGACTCTGAGGGAGAGGTGAGTGATGCATCCCTAGAGACAGTAGTCGCTTACGGGAAAGGCTCGAGATCTCCCCTGTGTCGAAGCAGACTTTGAGAGAATTTCCCCTGTGCTGAGACAGGCTTTGAGAGGAAATCCCGTGTTAAGACAGGCTTTGAGATGAGCTCCCCTGTGCTCAGACAGCCTTAGTGAGGATCTCTCCTGTGCCCAGGCAGGCTGTGCGGATCCCCCTGCGCTGTGCTGGGACAGGTTGAGACGAGCTCCCCTGTGTTCGGACAGGCTCTAAAAGGTCACGACTTTAATTCCCCCCAGGCAAGAGATATCGGGTTTAATTTTCC
>JAPYYD010004238.1:0-13309 GCA_028551405.1 Uromys caudimaculatus | reverse complement strand
GCCCAAGTTTCACTTAACAGTACCCGCTGGACTGAGAGTGAGGTCCCAGATGGAGGAGTTGGAGAAAGGTCTGAAGGAGCTGAGGGAATTTGCAGCCCCATGGAGGGAGCAAGAGCGTCAATGGGCCTGACCACCCCCTCCACCCGGTCATCCTGAAGTTTGGACCACCAACCAAAGAATACACATCTATGGACCCATGGTTCGGACCACATATGTGGCAGAGGATGACCTCGATGGCCATCAGGGAGAGAGGAGAGGCCCTTGGGCCTGAGGGTGTTAGAGGCCCCGTAAAGGGGAATGTCAAGGTGGGAATATGGGGATTGGTGGGCGGGTGGGTTGGAGGTGGAATTCCCTCATAGAGGCGGGGAGGGGGAGGGGATAGGGGGTTTCCAAAGAGGAGACCCAGAAAAGGGAAAACATTGGAAATGTAAATAAAGTATCAAAAAAACAAAAACAAAAAACAAAAACAAACAAACAAAACCGGAAGAAGAAGCACTTAACCCAGGCAGGTTTGTGGTGAAAAAAGGAATCTGACAAGCTGTTCAGCAATGTCAAGGGAAGCAGCTAAGATCCATCTGCAGATTCCATGGAGTAAAGTGACTCTGTCGGTTTCTGCCAATACAACCCATCTCAGTGAAGAGATGGGATCATTAGACCTGAGCGATCAAATGCAGGGACTTTGCCTATGAGGTTCAGAGGTTGAACAGAATTGGATTTGGTCCAGAATTGTAAATGCGACTCCTTGCCCATTAACTTTCTGCTTGGTTCACTCCCATGAATCAGGAAATGCTCATGGCTACCTCTTCCTCTATATACTTTCTTCCGTAGGACCTTGGGAATTCTGCTAAAAATACTGCATTCTAAACTAGCATGTGTGAAGCAAAGGGCCTCGTGATTTAAAACAGAAATGGTTTTATTCTTTATATTTACTTTTATTTATATGTGCGGCTATACGTACATGAATACAGGTACCTGCAGAGACCAGAAAAGATGTTTGATCCCTAAGCACTGGAGTTACAGACACTAATAAGCAGCCTGACATGCACATGTGGAACTGATTTCCAGACCCTTGCAAAAACAGTATCTTTTCTTAACTGCTAAGCCATTTCTCCAGCTTTAAAATAGGTTAGACATTTAAGAGTCTTGCTTGTGAAGTATGTATATTTATGATCTTTTTTTTGACACTTTACTTACTTATTTTGTGTGTGTGTTTCTTTCTACATGGGGGTGGAGTGGGCTCCTCTGCATCAAGCCATTCATGCAGAGGTGAGAGGACAATTTCTGGGCATCAGTTTCCATCTCCCGCCTGATTGAAGCAGGGTCCTCTTCTTGTTTTGGTCACTGTACAGTTTACTCCAGGATCTGTGTAGATATTCTCCTGTCTACACATCCCATCTGCTTGTAAGAGTTCTAGGATTACAACCATAGCTAGCTTTTTTCCTGAGCATGGGATAAAATCCAGAGGATGTACCTAGCCTTGAAATGACTTGAGGTGCCCTACTCATAGGTGAAGAAGAGGGACAGGGAGCATGTGAGGGGGGATTGGGAGGACAGTGGTGACTGCCATCAGTATATAAAGTGAATAAATTAATTAATTAAGGGAAAAATTTCAGAGCATCAGGCTCATGTTGCTGGTACTGCAATCTACTGTGACATCTCCAAAGCCCCTATTTTATCACTTTAAGTATATATGCTAAAATCACATACTGGTGTACACATAACATTTATACTTTAAAGCCAAAATGCTTTTATTACTTTGAAATATTGACAGGTTCATATTGTCCTTAAAGGTCTGTATTAGCAAAGTGAAGATAAGGTAGAAAAAAATAAAGAAGTTTCATTTGCTATAGTTAGTTTATCACAAGGCACATGGGTCACTGCCATAAATAACCAAAATTGTCTACCAACCTTTGGGCATCTTTTTGGGTGTAGAAGTCTAAAACCACAAGTTTGGTAGTTTTCTTAAGTCTACTACTACTCATTGAGAAAAGTCTTCCTTTTCTCAGGTTAAAACCAACTTAAAGAAGTTGTATCAATGCTGACAAACAGTTTCATTAAGTAATAATAATCAAATATGAGCACAGTATCCTTCTGCGAAGGGAGAGACATTGGGGTGCTATTCTTGTTGACTTTTTTGTTTACAGCATCCATAACAGCCCCATTTAGCTTTTAGATCACCTGTCTGGTAATCAATATCAAAGACCAAGCTACATAATGTGCGAATTTTGAACTTAATTTCACATTAAATTTAACTAGAAGGGAGGAAGGAAAAGAGAGAGGACGTTGATTAAGGGTATGCATGTGCTCACTTGCTGACTATGTTTATGCAAAGTGACTTATCTCAGTCCAGCCTGTTGGAAATGTATGACTGAAACACTCCCAACTATGTAATAATAGATGTATAGCTAAAGTGGCCAAGAGGAGACCACAGAAAAACTCAACCACACAAAAAAATTTATTAACAGAATATTATCATTTGTTTAGTTCTTCTCCATTGGAGCTAATTTATCGAGAGGGGAAACACTCAGATATTTCTTTTATCCTCCTGCAACCCTATTGCCAAATGGGTTATGTGGGATAGTGAGGTGTCAAATATTCCTTGAGAAAGAACCTGGTATTCATGTTAAGGTGACATATGTGAGAAACATAAACATATATAATCCTCATGGCAGTCTGTGGTTGCTTTTAAATTGTGTTATTGGTCCATGAATTATCTTTGTTGTTAGTTCTATGGGAAAGAACCCGGAGTGATCTTTTCTATTATGTCTCTGGCTCTTTTTCATGGTTCAATTCTTCTCCTTCACAGTTCTGCTTTTATTTTGAAATCTGCTTGCTATCAAAACTTGTAAAAATATTCCCAAACCTTCGTGTTCTTCTTGTGTAGCACTGTAGGTGGACAACTTGTTTCCTTGCTGATGTCAATGGATTCTTCTAGAATGATTTAGATGTGGTAGTGTTACTTTGTGGGAAGCTTTTTTAAAGCCTATTTTCTTTAGTTAATTTTAGGTAAACTTTTTAAAGTTCTTCTTTTTTATTTTTTTATTTTTATTTTTTATTATTATTTTTTGATACTTTATTTACATTTCCAATGTTTCCCCCTTTCTAGGTCTCCTTTTTGGAAGCCACCTATCCCCTCCCCCTCCCCCACCTCTATGAGGGGATTCCACCTCCCACCCACCCGCCCACCCACTCCCATATTCCCACCTTGACATTCCCCTGATGGCCAGCGAGGACCTCCTCTGCCACATATGTGGTCCGGACCATGGGTCCCTAAGTTTTTCAAACAGTCTGTATCAAGATTTCAATGATCCCAAGGTAAAGAAATCAAACCCAAATAATTTGTCTGTCCCTTTCTTGAAGGACCGAAAAATATGTGTTATTCTAAGTACAGCATAGCTACCAATCTAGCATATTTAACTGCTGTGAACTCAGCAGTCACACTTTTGACTTATCAATGTAACTATTTAATGCTCTCGATTATTCTTTCAGTGATCACATCAATAATAATTGGCTACAAAGCATTGGATAAAATAATCAGTGCATGCTTTAAAAGGGTTGATCTTGTGAAGAATCAACAAATACATATATATATATATATATATATATATATATATATATATATATATATATATATATATATATATAATTATTAGAGCTATTAGGGCAAATAAGGAAAGCAAATAGAGAATAATTATATATAAAATTGAAGAAGCAATCCTTCATTTTGAACCAAACATAATTGAACCATGGATCATTTTGCTATGCTTAAGAACAGTGCAATAAAAAGTAAAATAACACAATTTATATGCAAATAATATGATTTGCCTTTCACCCTCAGATCAACAGAGTCCTATTTATTTTAAAGTTATATCACACTGAGAAACTGTTGCATGAAGAAAGTGAAAATGCTTATATTAACCATGTCCCTGCATCCTGTGGTCCTATAAACTGATTAAAGCCCAACTCTCTTTCAAAATCATTTGAGATGTGAAGTGCTAAAGGCCATACCAGACACTGACTCAAGCCATGGAAGAACTTGTATTGTTAGACTCTAGATTTTAGGGATTGAATGTGTCAGAGAAGTCTCTGATGGACACCATGGATGTCCACAAGTAGCATGTGTCCAGTGCAGTAATGAGGCATTATATCCTCCTCTGAATTATAAGGTCAAATATGGCTTAGTGTGCTTATTTAACGTCTACTTTTTTCTTCTATTGCTTTCAGCAACAGCCTTTGTTTTGAGATTACAATCGAAATGGTGACATTGAGCAGTTTACCTGCCATGTAAATTGCTTAATATTCTAAGACAGATAAATCCATAGACACACATGCACGCACACGAGCTCGTGTGTGCGCACATACACACGCACACATTTTTTCACACCCTCAGAATATATTGCTAACTCTTGTGTTTTTCTCTAAATTTGGAGGGTCCAAAGTTCAAACTATGGACATAGTAAGGAAGCTGGCCTGAGTCCTAAGTATGAAGTTGTACCATTGTTATTACTCAGAAAATGTCTCCTAATGTTGTCTCACTTTAATCCAAGAAAGGAGCAAGTCAGATCCCCTGGACTGCAGTTCCTTCTTGCCTTTAAATGCAGTAAGTCTTTCTGAAGCAAAAAATTAAAGTCAGAAATCAATAAATAACAAATTCTACTAGTAAGGACTTCATCTTACTTATGATCTAGATTTACCCAATCGTTACACAACAAAACTATATTGCTACTTTAATTTTGATTATATAGTTTAAGATGCATCAATACTATTTTATTGACTGATGTATGAAGAAATTTATGGGTAGGAAAAGTCCTTGAAACTTATCCCCTTCCAATACTATAATCAATTATGAATTTCCATGGAATGGTAGCAATGAAGTCTGTCAAAGACTTTCAACCTCAAGCTTCATACTCTTTCATTCCAAATGGCTTTGTTCATAAGTGACTACCTAATTATATATAAATATACGGAGGCAAATGCTTCTGAGAAAGTTATCTTTCCTGCAAGATCTCTCCTGACATCCAAGTACAAAGTTTATATTGAAGACACTTCATCCCTTTCAAATTGCCTAAAAAAGGCTTTTTTCAAACTTAAATTATATTTCAGAGTATTTGGGCTAAAACCTAAGACTATATACATTTGGATTATTCAACCAATAAAGGGAGTTGGTAGAGATATAGTCTAAAACTCCTCTTCTTTAGAATGGTAATAAAATAAAAATGATAGATAGAAGCTTTGAAATCGGTTTTGCTTTCATTGAGAAATAATACTTTGAGATACATATTTAGTGCAAAACTTTTAATCAAAAGAAGCTTAAGTACTTGTAAAGGGCATGGTTTGGTTTTGCAGTATAAGCCAGGATTTATTCAAAGTGCACCTGTTGACTTTAACTATTCCTGGATAAGGTTGGATGATAATAAGATCAGGCTGTATCATGTTATATGACAATGTTTCTGGGTAGCCCTGAACAAACACCTACTCACCCTTGTTGGAGTGTGTCCTTTCAGATAGCTCATCTCAGACCACTAAGCCTCTTCCAGGAAGCTCTGATCTCTGCTCTTCAAGATAATCCCACGAGTCTAAGGGTGTAGCTCAGCAATCTTAATGTTTTAGTATGCTTAGAGAGGGAACAGACCAGTAAGTCTGGTCAACTTCCTGGACTTCCTGGACCCATTAAGTTGTTTGCTTCCTGGACTTAAGGAGTTTCACTGTGGGTTGGACTGTTTTACTTCGTCTTAGAAAGGTCTCTTGTTTCACCTCACTTTTAACATCTTTTCTTGTTTTTACCTCCTCTTTGACATCCTGTGCCGGAAGGAGTTTACCTCTAAGATGGAAGGTTTTAATATAGATGCAGTTGCTGTACAGTGGTCCAGAATGGAGAAACACTTGAAATGAGATCTGAGCATCAACTTAGGAAGTAAAAATATCTTGCTGAGGAAATCTCCTTGGACCAACCATCATTTGGCAATTGGAATTGTGTGGGTTCTTTTTCACCTCACCAAAAGCAAATTGCAAAATAACAAATAACAAATGCCAAATGGCAAAGTCAAATTGTCTAGTAGCCCCCAGACCAGTCCTCCAACCAACCCTGTTCATGGCTGGATAACAATGGTTTTCAAACTTACTTTCCAACCTTCAGCTCCCCTAGAACTAACTAGCATCAGGCGAGCACTGGATTATATGCACTTGCTTAATGCAATGGTTCTATCAGTTCTTGGGAATTTTTATTTAAAATTTAAAAGAAGCAGGAAAACAACAACAACAAAAAACAGTCTATACATACTAGTTCCTTAAATTCATTTCCGTCATTTTTCTTCTGAAAGTTATTATTATTACAAATTTTCAAGACACAAAGATAATATTTCATCATAAGGAAGATAATTCTAAGTTTATAGATTGTTTAGGGGAATGTCTTACCATTTGAGTGGCAGGCACAAATTAAATATTTTTTTCTCATTGCTTTCTTGAGGCTCTAATTAGAAATTTACTTAAGTTTTACAACTTTTTTTTCAATTTTTTAGTATGGAGATCTCTCTCTCTCTCTCTCTCTCTCTCTCGCTGTGTGTATGTGTGTGTGTGTTTATATACATATTTACATGTACACAAACAGATGTGCAAGTACACATATGCATATGTATACATGGGTATATTTATTTGCGTGTGTGTGTGTGTGTGTGTGTGTGTGTGTGTGTGTGTGTGTGTTTATGTGGTAGCCACAGAACACTCAGTCTGAGGTTTCATTCCTCAGACACCTTCCAACTTGGTTTGCAAGAGACAGGCTCTCTCATTGGCCTGGGACTCACTAAACGGGTTGGGATTTATTTTTGGCTTCCGGCACTCTCCAGGTATCCAGCCTTCTCTGCCTAGACATGGCAGGATAATGAGTATGCTCTACCCTGCTGGTATTTTTTTGGGGGGGAGGGGGTTCTGGGAATTGAACTCAAATCTTCATGCTTGCATGGCAAGCAATTTATCTTTTTTTGCTAGCCCCCATTTTTTGTTTTCTGTAAACCTCTGTTGGCTCATAAAAAAATCACTAAAGAACAAAACTGTGAGGAAGTAGATGTTTTCTCAGTTCATGGTGCTATGTTGAAAAATTCATTAAAGAAACTGCTCCTAGGATATTTCTGAAGCTAAAAAAAAATGCAAAATCAGTAATTTTTGTTCAGTATTGAAAGTATTGAAAGTATTATCAGTATTGAAAGTACCATCTCATTGTTAATACAAGTGATCGTGGCCCAAGAATGTGGATTCAGGTGACCTAAAATGATACATACCAGTGCTGAAGCAGTTACATCAATTTCCACGGTCACAAAACAAAACAGAGTGGTAGATCAAGTCAATTAGCAGACATATTAATTGGGATATTAGGAAGATGATTTCCTGAGAAATATAGCAAATAGGGGAAATCTCTGTTAGTCTAAAATGTTGGTCTTTGAAGTTATTCTTTAGATTTGGGGCTGGCTGGAAGCCATTGACCTGGTATGAATACTGGTATGGATATACCCCAAATCACTTATATTTAAAATAATGTTAAGGCAGCCACAAAGATGAACAATGAATGGTGATTAGGGAGAGTATTGATAGTTCAAGATAATTTTGCTCTGGGTCTGCAACATCCCAACACTTTATGAATGTCTAATAAATCAGCTGTGTAGAACCTTCAACCTAGATATGATCTTGTTTTTGTAACTTCAGTTCATCATTACCATCTCTATTCCAAAGTTTTTATTCAACTTAAAGTCTACTTCTCACTCCTATTACTTAGATACGAGGTCTTCTCTTTCCTGCTTGATGTATATGATTCATTTTTCATGCTAGAATAAAATACGAGCCGATGGGTTCAGGATCGAGTAATGCAGATTTAGTCGTTCAAGAAATAATGCCAAGTGCAGAATTGGTCTTTCGGCCGTAACCATAGGAGGGGGGAAAAACAGAAAAGAAACCTCACTTATAGGCTCCATCTTAGCAATTTAAAAATGTTTCTGTACACATCAACACTACATTATCAGTATTATTTAAGTTTGGCTCAGAATATTTACTTTTTAAAAGATTTATTTAATTTATGTATAAGAATACACTGTCACTCTCTTCGGACACACCCAAAAAGGGCATCGGTTCCCATTACCGATGGTTGTGATATCGGTAGTTAAGAGCAATGACTGCTCTTCCTGAGGTACTGAGTTCAATTCCCAGCAACCACATGATGGCTAAGAATATTTCTATAAAATAATTTTCAGAAAAAATTTAAAGGCAATGAAAATGCAAAACTTAAGATAAGCACACCTGCAAAAGTACCAATAATTGGTTGTGATTTCAAATTGTTCTGATAATTCTTGGTAACTTGTAACAACGGATGCCACCCGTCTATTTGTGTAAGTGAGAAATAGTCTCCATGTTAACTAGATTCTGCCATGGAGAGTCTCTCTAACACCATACAATGTAACTGTTAATTACAGTGCTTCACTCACTAAGTTCCTCGGAAGGCTTGCATTAGAAATCCAAACTTGTGAGGCAAGAAATAAGATGGCTTAAAATATTAAGGTGTAAACACAAGAGTTGATGAGCTGTGAGCAAAAAGCTTGTCCTTTCTACACCATAGCTGAGGTTGACCTGATTATTCTATTAGTGCTGAGACCAGACGCATACTGTGATATCTAAACTCAGTAACTCAAAACCTGTTAGGTTTTTGTTTGAACTTAAGCAAGAATCTTAGAACTTAATAAAAAGAATGTACTAAATATAGCCACAGAAAATCTCTGTAGAAACCTCCTGCACATTCCTTAAGGCTCAGAGAAGGCAAAACCCCCTCCTCATAGTTTCCTCCCACAGGGAGGCAGGTCTATGTGTCATGCCTTTTTAGTTCTTAGAGACCCCACTGAGCAGCTCCTCAAGTCTCCTGTTAAGTTTCTGAACACACGGGACAACCAGCCATGAACTCATTTTTACCCTGGAGAAAGACTGAGCGTATCAAAGCTATGTAAAACCATCACAGATGGGAGAGGGCTTCCTCATTTTCCAAGTGCCTTTTAAAAGTTCAAAAAGATGCTAGAAGTCAAGGCTATATTTAAATTTAACCCCACCTATGTGTATCCATCTATAATTCCAACAGAGATTTTTCTTTCGGACATAAAATATCCTTGGAGAGAGCTTATTATTCATTTTTAATATAAAGGTCAATCCCTGGAAGTAAGTGCAGTAGCATGCAGTGTGTGCAGCATCAATGGGAACCTAGCCATGTGACTTATAATATAAATCCACCTTCTTTTGCCTGTTAACAGTATACATCAGTTCTTACCCATGCCTCTTGAATATAACTGTTTCTAAACCCTAGCATGCACCTTCCCGGTTCTTTATATTCATAAGCTATATTTCACACGTTTCAAATTGTAAATGTTATTTCACATTTCAACTTGTGAGAAAGAAAGGGGGAAAGAAAAGAAGACCAGTACCAAAAAACAGAAAACAAAACAACAACAACAAAAAAAAGCAAAACCTTTAGTTTTTCTCCATTATGGGATAAAAGCTTTTCAGTGTGTCCACCAGGAAAAGGAAGCACATTACCATCTTTTATTGGTTATTTTATTTATTTACATTTCAAATGTTATTCCCTTACCTGGTTTCTCCTCTACACACTCCCATCCCATGCCCTCCTCCCTCTGCTTCTATGAGGGTGCTTCCCTCCCACCCGCCCTGTCCTGCCTCACTGTCCTAGCATTCTACTCTGCTGGGCATCGAGCCTTCTTCACAGGAGTGGAGCAGAGACTGAAGGAAAGGCCATCCAGAGACTGTCCCACCTGGGGATTCGTCCCATCTGCAGACACCAAACCCAGACACTATTGCTGATGCCAAGAAGTGCTTGCTGACAGGAGCCTGATATGGCTGTCTCCTGAGAAGCTCTGCCAGAGCTTAACCAATACAGATGCAGATCCTTGCAGCCAACCATCCCATCGGACTGAGCACGGGATCTCCAATGAAGGAGATAGGGGAAAAACTGAAGGAGCTGAAGGGGTTTGCAACCCCTTAGGAAGAAGAACAATATCAACTAACCAGATAGACTCCCCAGAGCTCCCAAGGACTAAACCACCAACCATTAAAAAAAATTAAAAAAATAAAACAAACATGCAGGGACCCTTGGAAACCAGAAGAGGGCATCGGATTCCCTACAGTTGAGGTTAAAGGCAGTTGTGTGCTGCCCAGAGTAAATGCTGGGCGTTCTGGAATGCTCTTAACCACTGAGCCATCTATCCAGTCCTCCATCTGTCAAGAATATTGACTGTGCTTTTCTGAGAGGTACATGCTATTAGAACTTCTGACTGAATTCGTCTCTTCATAGGAACGGAACGCAAAGAAACTGGATTATTTAGAGCTCTTCAGAAAATTCAATTATTTTTGAGATTAAACTATAATTACATCATGTCTTCTTTCCCTTTCATCCAGGGGTCCCTCCCATAATCCTTCCTCACTCTTTCAAACCCATGGCTTCTTTTCCATTAACTGTTGTTACATGTATATGTATATGCATATGTATAGTATGTGTATATGTATAGTATATGTATATGTATAGTATATGTATATGCATACATATAGTATACGTATAGTGTATGTATAGTATATGTATATGTATAGTATTGGTATATGTATAATATATGTATATGTATAGTATAGGTATATGTATAGTATATGTATACGTATAGTATATGTATATGTATAGTATGTATATGTATAATGTAGATATAGATTCCTAAATATACCCTTCTCAGTGTCTATAATGTTACATGCATATATGTTTTCACAGAGAAGTTCTTTTGATGAGGAGTAAAGACTATACTTATCTGTGGGTATAAGCACATATATTTACAGTGTAATCAGGGATTATACTTGCTTAGTAAGGTGGTGGGTGTAGATACTCCTCCATGATCCATGATTTCACTATCCCTGTATAACTAGCTATATTACAAGGCATGATTTCTCTTTTGCTGAAGTGATCTTATGTCCAATTAGAGACCTTTAGTTACTGACAAGATGTGTGTGCAACTACTGCACCCTTCAGGTTTTCATCCCACGTTGCTCATTGTGGTGGTTCAAGGAGTTATAGGCATGCAGGACTGTTCTCTGCTCCCTCTTTTGGGAATCTTGTATGATGCCTCATGGTGCTGTGAAAGCTAGTTCTAAGGAAGGAGACTCTCAGATCCTAGTTCAGGGTTCCCTGTGCCTATGTCCTTAGTCCATGGTGTCTTCAGCAACAGGGACTTACCTTCTATGTCTACCAGCAATCAGAGGCAATAACAATAGCCTGTATGTCTCAGGAGTTGCTTGGACAGCTCTGACCAGTGATGCAAAGGAGGGTTTCTCAAGCCTTGTGTTAGGTTTTTCTTAGTCTTTGGTCTTTGGAGGGAGCATATTCAGCCTAGATGAGAAATTTAAATTTGAACTATATGTGTATATTTATATAAAGACATATAGAGAGACTATATATTATATATTTTATATTATATATTATGTATTATATTATATATTGTGTATTATGCATCATATTATATATTATGTATTATATATTTATATTTTATTTATTTATATTTTATATTATATGTTTTACCCTATATAGAGATAGAGATATAGATATATTCCATGTGCTGTTAGATAAATAGTTAAAAGAATGATTCCTCAGGAACTTTTTCAGGCATCCTGACTCTGATTTTATGGTTCTCCCTCCTCCTTCTGTATCTATCTCCCTCCCCCATGCATGATTAAAGTCCCCTTCCCCTAGTCCTCTTTCCCTAAACGGATGCTTTTACTCTATAGTCCTTTCTCTATTGCTAGCCCGGCAATATTTCCTAGTTTCTGCAGTTACGTCGGGATACATACTTGCATCTGAACAAACGGAGATAGGATCTTCCAATAGATATTAGAAGAAAATGAAGGTGGCAGGGTTTAGGGGGGTGGGAGGCGGTAGTGGGAGAGACCAGGCCACCTTCCTGTTGAGATATTTCTCTATAGACACATATTTGTGGGTCTCTAATTTAAGGTGAGGTACTGTAGATGAAATCACAGGTGCTAATTCCCCAAAAAAATCTTAACTGGTGGATTTGCTAACAAATCAGGCTGCAGGGAAATAGTGACATGAGTTGTTACATGGTCCAAGAATGGAGTCCTGTGAGGAGATCTCTCAGTGCTTTTGAGGAAACTCCAAGAAAAAAAAGGCAGGGTGACCTCAGTTTCTTCAAAACAAAGAATTGTTCTTGGAATATGTTTTTGTGCTCTTCCCAGCTGTGGCAGATAGGAGTGAGTTTATTTCAGATTGCTCATTACTGCTTGCTACTGTTAGTCAATTAAATGTTTGCACTACCCTTCATATGCCTCTATGGGAAAACATATTTTGCCACATGTTGCTTGTCTTTGTGAATACAACTTGAACTCATGAGAACTTCACTCACAGGATTCTTCTTAACCCTCAGAGTGTAAATTGTCTAGTGATCTGAATAAAGTTGGCTATTGCATGAGACCTTAATCTGTCTCATTTTTAGTCCCCACTCTCCCAGGTTCATGCCACCAAGTCGAGTGCTAAACACCCTTCTGTTTTCATATTGTTTATAATCATAACCAGAATGGTCAGGAACAGATTTCATGTTGAATCTCAGTGTGAAAACGTCAGGGTTTTTTTTTTTCTAAACATGTGTAGATCTACTTTGTATTCTAAATTTCAAGAAAGTGCTCAAAAAAGGAAAAATTAAGAGTAGATTCTACAGAGTGAGTTCCAGGACAGCCAGGGCTACACAGAGAAACCCTGCCTTGAAACCCCCCCACACCCCAAAAAAAAAGAGTAGATGCTATTTTTTGATGAATAATTCTTTGACTTTAGATGAATCTTTGATTTCTTCTTACATTTTAATGATATCTGAAGCCAACGTTGAAAACGATATTAAGAAATTGTGGTATTTATACTTCCTCAATGTAATTCTATTATTGAGTGTCCTGCACACCTCTCGCCAGCAAGAAGACGCACGACACATAGGCTTCGTCTGCAGTTCAGCTTTATTCAGCCGTTGATGGAGGAAGAATGCTGACCCCGAAGGACAGTTCCCTTTTATAACCCATCAAGCGGTGTGGCACAACCTGATTGGTGGTTTCAGCTCGTGAACCAATTAAAGAGGAGGAGCCTGCACTTGGCATACACTTTGGCGCCCTTTTATGGGTTGCGCATGCGCCGTGCACACGTTGTTCATTATAGGGCACACATCAAAGCAGGCTGACGAAGACACGCGCTTCCCACATCTCCCCCTTTTCTTTTAGTTAAGAAAAATAGGGGGGT
>JAPYYD010004237.1:0-13310 GCA_028551405.1 Uromys caudimaculatus | reverse complement strand
TTCCCCTGTACCCAGGTGTTCGAGACTTTTCCCCACTTTCTCTTCTATTAGATTCAGTGTAACTGGTTTTATGTGGAGGTCCTTGATCCACTTGGACTTGAGCTTTGTACAGGAAGATAGGAGTGGATCAATTTGCATTCTTCTACATCTTTTTTCAATAGCTGGTTTTAATAGTGATGGCGTGCTACAAAATAATAGTGAAACAAAAGTGAAGAATCTTTTAGTAGGATTTGTGCATTTTCACAACTATTGTACTTGTTTTGTTCTGTGGAGTTGGTTTCTCCATATGTAACGCAGCAGCTGACTTCAAGTTACCAATCCCCCTGCCTCAGATTCTCTAGTGGTGCAATGACAAGCTTGTCATCATGCTGGGCTTCAATTAAGTATCATTAATAAAGCAAAATATGTTCCCTGCAGGTGAATTTCCTACTGTGCGATCCTTAAATACAATGTATTTTCTAACATGAATCTGACTGCAGGAGCAACAAAAGGCCCATATTCAAGAATTTGTAGCAATGGCCAACCCACTGGTGTATGGAACTCTGACTGGATAACTATATCACAAGGAAAGGTATTTAAACTCATGAGTGTATCTTCCGGTCCACAGTCAGCCAATCATTCTATCTTTTCTTTTTCATACCCTCCTCCCTCCCTTGCCACCTTCCCTACCCTTCCTCTCTCCTTCTTTCCTTCCTTCCCCTCCTCTCCTTCCTTCTTCCCCTTCCCCAATCCTTCCCCTATCCTTCCCTTCCCCTCTCCTCTGTCCTCTGTCCTCTCTCCCATCTCCCTGTCCCCACTCTCTGAGTCCGGTCCTCACTTTGTAGCTACTGCTGGCCTGGAAGCTGTCATCCTGCTCAGGCTGGCTCCACACACTCACCTTTCTCCCTAGTGCCCAAGTGGTGGGAGGACAGAGTAACACCAGCACACTCACCACAATGAACGCTTGCAAGAAATTAAGTTAAACATCATATGCACACTTGAACCTCTCTCAATTTCCCCCCTTTATTCTCTCTGAATTTGGTATTTATCGGTGCCATGTGTGTTTTGAATGCTTTCTCTACATAGGAAGGTCAGTAACAGTGTGGGTTTATAGACTTCAGACTTTAAGCAGAACTGTATTGGTGTTGACATGTCAATGTGTAACTTGAACTTGTTGCACAGACTGTTTTTGAGATTTCTACAAGTGACAGCCTTGCTTGTTGTTACTGTTTTGTAGTGTTGCACTGAATGGGTCATTTAGCTAGCCACACTTTTGAAGGACCTTGTTGTTCTTTTCCGTTTTAGGCTAGTATCGTTGCTGTCACATGGTTTGACACGTCCCTGTATGCATACATATGAGAGATTCCTAGATTGAGTGTCCAGGGTGGATTTGCTCCATAATCTTTGCTTTCAACATGGTCTGGCCCAGCTAACTGACTTTCACTGACATCAGCAGTATATGAGAATCTCTGCTGCTCAACACCACTCACTAGTATGGGCCTTTAAAAATGCTCCAAAATCAGGTAAGTGAGAAACAGTGACTCTTTGTTGTTTTAATTGGCATTTCCCTGATTATTCATAAGACTTAATTTTTTCTTATTTACCTTCAGTTTTCATCTTCTGGCAGTTACCGTGTTGTATCTGGTGTATTTTATACTGTGTCATTACATCATTCATTATTGCCTTACTGGCTAGTAGCAGTTAAGTGTGCTAAGAAAAGAATATTAATGCTTTGTCTCTCTTGTGTCGTACATGCCTTCCCATCCCGGGCCTCGAGTTCGAGTCCTGTTTTGTGTATCCTATGTTATTTGTTTAAGGACTTGCTCTTTATTCGGAAGGAGCGGGGGGGGGGGCAGGCTCACTTCCCTTTTTCTTCATAATTTGAACCTTATGTGGCTTTTTCACAAATGCTTTCAAGGCTAGAGGTATTGTTAAGTGGTAAATACAAAACAAACCCCACTGGCCAGGCATGGTGCATGCCAGTAATCCCAGGATTGCTGAGGCCAAAGCTGGATGATTGTGAGATCAAGGACAGCCTGGACTCAGCAAATTCAAAGAGTGGCTGGACTATAAAGAAAGACCCTGTCTCAAAAAGAAAAATGAAAAGACAGGAACCAGGAAAGGGAAGCTTCCCAAAGATCAAGCCCAAAGACATCCACAAACCAACCTGTAAGTTCTGTTTTTCACATTAATGGTCTAATTTAAATAGAGTTTTTATCAACTTACTCATTTTATGTGACATTTAAAACTGTCTCTCATCCTTGGCTGAACAGTCTCCCTCTTCCAGAGGTTCCACCCCCCTGTAAGTTCCCACAGCACAGCTCTGTCCTCTCCTTACCCCCCAAGAACAATAGCATATTGTCTGACTACAAGCTACCTCAGAGGACTCCTAGCTCGCTCTTACAAACATGCTTCTTGAGACATTGATCTACATGTTGCATGACAGGCCTGATGTGGACACACAGTGCCACCGTTACCATTAAGACAGGTTGCAGGGGATGGGCCTGTGTCAAATCCTAAAACCACGTAAACTGTAACCCCCTTCATCCAGGAACACAATGTATTCTTCAGTTTGTTTAAATGCCTTCTTAATGATTTTCAATAAGGCTTTATGGCACCTTCCATAAAGGTTTTTTATATATATAAAAGATTTATTCTGCATTCCTAATGATTTTTTTTTTTTTTTTTTTTTTTTTGCTCTACTATAAGTTGTTCCTCTTGGCCAGTTAACATATGTCTTTGGCTGTTGGTGATAAAGGAAAAATGAAGTGTCCCGTTTTTCGCTCCCTCTCCAGCTGTCTTCTCCTCAGGTGTACCTGGCGTAAGCTTCTTTGCAGCTCCCCATCCACACCAACGTTCTCTTTTTTTATCTTACATTCTTATTTTGCTGTGGCAGCAGGGATTGGATAAAAATGAATGTTTAATAGAAAAGTTGATGGCCAGAAAACTGGCTTTGTCTGTGACTCTAAAGAGAATATTTGAGAATTTTGTGAGAGTCTAAGTGTTTCCAAATATCATGAGTCTTGCTGTCTCCTGATTCAGAATGTATGGAGGGTTTGTTTTGAGCACAATGGCCATTCCAGTCATCTCCGAAGTCACTATACATCAACTGTTATTTCCATTTTCCAGAGTGCCCATTGCCGGGCGGCTGCACAAAAGGAATAAATAATAAATTATACATCTTATTAATTTTGGGCACAGTTGGCCAATTTCATATTATTCACAAAGGTCACATTGAACAGAACAAATGCACACAAAGTCATCAAGCAGAGAAATTCAGAAGCAAAGGGGAAAACCCAACTCTAAAACTATTCTGCATCCAGGTCCTAAATTGGTTCCCTTGGAGGTTCTTGCATTCTATTTGTTTGCAAAATTTTAAAAAGGCAAAGTCAGCAGCATGGAGAGGTTGTTTATTAGTGGCAGTAAGAGCTCAGGGTTAGTTAGGAACTGGGGTGGGAAGAGAGTTGGGGATGTCTTCTCTTTTAGTGTCAATAAAATGCCAAGAAGATTCTGGTCAGACTAACTACCCAGCTCAAGGAAACGCCTATCATTGCTTTGTTAGAACCAATGGCAGCTTCTAGAACAATGGTTTTCAACCTTCCTGATGCTGCAACCCTTTAATCTAGTTGCTCACGGAATGGTGGCACACAGCCATAAAGTTACCTCGTTGCTACTTCATAACTGTAATGTTGTACTGTTATGAATAGTATTGTAAATACGCAGGATATCTGATATGTGACCTCTGTGAAAGGGGGAGTTGTGACCCCCAGGTTGAGAACTGATATTCTAGACTACCATACCAAAGAACAATTTTTGTTGTCTTCCTGCAACAAAAAGCAAAGCAGTAGTTTAAAGCATTCTATTAGAAGAGTACGTCACAATTTAAAACTTTTTTTAAAAAAAATATGCACTTTAAAGGCAGTTTCAAGTATGCTGTTTTAAAGAC
This sequence comes from Uromys caudimaculatus, assembly GCA_028551405.1. Taxonomy (NCBI): domain Eukaryota; kingdom Metazoa; phylum Chordata; class Mammalia; order Rodentia; family Muridae; genus Uromys; species Uromys caudimaculatus. The sequence goes on along the minus strand of JAPYYD010004237.1, from coordinate 9,385 downwards.
ACTCCATCAAAAGAAGTTGAAAACTAAAGCAAAATTTTAAATTGTCGGGTCTCTTTAAAGAATTCCTTGTAGGTCACGCTGAGTCTTAATAAGGGACACCAAGTACTGCCTATGGATACCAGTAATAGAAAGACAATTGTTTTGACACATTGTTTTGACAGACGGTATTTTCTAGGTTTTTAATTTGTTGAATGGACAAGTTAGGATTTGTGGAGCTAGAAGAAGGAGCTGATGAACTTCAAAACAGGCCTGGAATGCTTAAATGGTGTCCTTTCTAAAGCACTGATTGCTAATTAATTGGCAACAGCAGATCTAGAAGAATTTTTCTCACAGGCTTCCCGTGGCTGGAATACCTACCGACCAAGCTCTGCAGAGATCTGGCACAGGAGATCTCGCCGCTTTAAGTGTCCTAGGCCTTGGACCCGCCCACCAGCAAGCCAAACCGCGCGGTGTCTGCTGGAAGTTGTAGTTCCAGGCCCCAGCACGTCCTTCCCATTCATTGCCGCCTACCACAGACTCTGAAACCGCTTCAGATTGAGTATTGATCACTTCAAGGTGTAAAATGAGAGGAATTTTCTTTAATCACCGGATCTGGACGCCGCTGACGATGCTTAGAAAGTATTTGGAAGGTGCGCATGCGCGTGACGGTTGCCAACACAGCCTCTGACTCTTCTAGAGCTGGGGTGAAGGGGACTTAGGCACTGTATATAGTTAGTAACAGTTTGTGATAGTGTGGCTTGCAGGTTGGAAACCGAGGAAGGCAGACGGTGATTAGGAATTTTGCTCGCACTCCATCCTAACTTCTAGGGCACTTCCATCTTCTAGTTGTTCCCAATGTGCAGAATTGCAGTTTTCCCCTTACCCCACCCCTTCATCTCTTTATGGGAAAGTTTTCCCTGCAGTGTTGTGAAATCCTCTACAGCTCCTCAGCCAAGGCCTTTTAGCCTGCCTGGAATTCAAACTGTCCCTCCTTGCCAGCTTCAGGTCATTCCGGGCAGCAAAAGGCTCAAGGCACAAGCTGTACAGGAGGTGCTACTGCTGATCTACCTCCTCTTGCAAAGCTGGAACCAACCAGATAGAAGCTTGGATACCGGAGTGTTTAGAAGGCTCTCCAGCGATGCGCATACATGATAGATATGTATATGCATAGATTAGATGTCATTAAATCTTAAAGGGCCTTTCATAGCTTCTTGTGCTCTTTGAGGTGGCATCATTATAAAAAGAATGGGTGAGAATCTATGACTATAGTCAGTGGCAGAACCTCCAAACTGAAAGTTGTAGGAGTTATAAATCTGCTTTTCCATCCTGTCAATGTAGACAGAGCTAAAGGTGACCAGGCTGCACCTGATGTTAGCTGCCTTCCTGAATAGCCGCCAGTCCAGACCACAGCCACCCTTAAAGTAGCGAGCAATTGCCTTTCAGTGAGTGAATCTCCTTCTAGCAAACACAAAGGAGGTTGCTTGGAGACATGCTTCAGATTGAGCAAATACATTGTGCTGTCCTCTGGAAAGATAAGCATTGATTCTAGCTAAGGGAGTGACCAGGTTAGGCCGTAAAGTGCCCTTCATACTCAAAGGGAAGGGCGAGGCACATCGTGCTGTGCATTTGCAACTCCCTTTCCTCTGCAAATGTATCACTGTTCTTCCTTGGATCAGCAGCGCTAACACAAATGTCAAACAGGCACATAAGTGATAAAATCCCCTGGCCTCGTTGCCTATGCCTTTAACCTCAGCACTGGGAAGGCAGGCAAACAGATCTCTGTGAGTTCTAAGTTAGCCTGCACTAGGTAGTGAGTTCCAGGCCAGCCAGGGCCACCTAGTGAGAATCTATCTCAAACAACAACAAAAAAGTGCAAGAATCCTCTCTCTGCTCTTCAGGTTGCACCCAGTGTGGGTCTGGAAAAGGAGAGATGAAAACAGTGGTGTAGATCATACAAAATTGAGGAATAAGGCATACAGAGCTGCCTGGAGGTAGGGAGGTGTGTGTGTGTGTGTGTGTGTGTGTGTGTGTGTGTGTGTGTGTGTGTGTGTGTGTGTGTGTTTCAGAAATCTGTGCAGAAAAGCAGTATTTGCTATGAGGGACTTTCTGATGAACTTCAGAATTGTGTCTCCTTTAATCAACTAATAAGAACTTGTCACTCCAAAGCTCCCACATGAGTTCTGTCTGACAGGAAAGAGGGCTGGTTATTTGGTCTGCCGGCATGGGCACAAAATGCTCCCGTCTCCCTGGCACTCACCTGGTGAAACCACACTGTGCAGAGAGAGCCCCTGACTCTCCTGAATGTCTGGGGAACGCTCTCTGTGGAAATGCCTTTTGAGCACACTGCACATTCTTTTGAACCTCTCCTCCACTGGAACATCTTGTTCCTTTGGGGATTTGATATTTGGGAACAGCCAGAAATCATTTGGATGCACGTTTGGAAGGCAAGGAAAACTATCGTGCTACAGAATTGCTGTCCGTGAAATCTGGGAGATGGTTTTGGGTATGAACCAAAGGCAAGGTTTCTCACCTTGAAACATGGGAATTTTGAGTGTAACTTTTTGCAGTGTGTGTGTGTGTGTGTGTGTGTGTGTGTGTGTGTGTGTGTGTGTGTGATGTTTTTAGCTGATATTACAGCCTCCCAATGAATCCCAATGATTCAAACAAGTTAATGATCATAAGGTCATTTCTCTGTGGGTTGTGGAGAGGTCATGTGTCAGGAGAGCAGAGGGCTGCTTACAGCTTCACCTGTAATTTGATGCGTGGTCATAGTGGTTTCCAGAACTCCCAAAACGTCACATGGGATGAGTTGTGTCTACAGTACTGAGTTGCTCTGTGTCTTAGTTGGGGTCTCTATTGCTGTGATGAAACACAGTGACTAAAAATCAAGTTGGGGAGGTAAGGGCTTACACTTCCACATTGTAGTCCATAACTGGGGAAAGCCAGGACAGGAACTCAAGCAGGAGAAGAACTTGGAGGCAGGAGCTGATGCAGAGGTTATTGAGGGGAGCTGCTTGCTCATTCTGCTTTCTTATAGAACCCAGGACCACCAGCCCATAGTTGGCGCCACCCACCATGGGCTGAGCTCTCTCCCATTTATCACTAATTAAAAAAACGCCCTATAGGCTCACCTGAAGCCTGGTGTTATGAAGACATTTTCCTAATTGAGGGTCCCTCCTCTCATGGCTTTAGCTTGTGCTGACTTGACATAAAGCTGTCTAGCACACTCTGTAATTCCATAAAATCCAAGCAGAGAAGTTTCAAGAAAAACAACAAAAAAAAAATGAAACCCTTGATTTTGAAAATCAAACATCCCTTGTCCAAGTGGGTAATTCAGCCTTCTCAAATAACTCCCTCAAATGTCAGTCTTCACTTGGATGATTTAGGACTAACGTGCCTGACGACAGACATCAGCATCCTGATATCAGAACAGGGAATCTAGAGACCTCAGCCAGGCAGAGAGGGAAAGCAAAGGCTCAAACACCAGAGGGACTTATTCGGAACCGTTCCTTGTGCTCACAGAGAAGCATTAGGAAAACCCAAAATGTTAGCACATAGGGCTGTTCCTTCAAGGCATGGAATGCAATGTGCGTCATCTGCCCAGAAGGCTGGGAGCAGACCTGCATGTTCTAGCCTCGTGACCTTTGCACTACTTGTGTGGCTACAGCATACCCTCTCTCAGACCCTTATCATAACCTTGCTTCTCTCAGTCAATCTGTAGATGGAAGGTGTCACATATAGTCAGTCTATAAAACCTACTTATGGAAGATGACACATGTATTTCACAAAGAGTTTTCATGTGGTCCTCTCTGATCTGTATTTAGCTTAGTTTGTTCCTTAAAGAGACTTAGGTAGGCTTTATTGTGTGCATGGAATTGAGTTAATTTAGTTTTCACTAAATTATGCTGTGCTTACATATGCCTAGAATAAATTACTTAGGGTCAGAATCCTGAAGTTTGAACCAATGACATGATACTTAGCAATGTTGAACCAAGCTGCCATCTTACCCTCCAGGGACTGGAAGCTCTTCAAGCTCTCCAGGCCATGAAGGTTGCAGAGACACCCCCTCATTTCCCATGCACAGCATGTTACAAAGGTAGGGAAGGAGAGGGAACCTGGAAGGGCCACAGAATGCTGCTGGGTTCAGGAAGCACCAGTTGAGGCAAGTAGCGTAGGTCTGCCTTGAGGGAAGATCCTGAGAATGGGGCTGTAGCTTAATGCGAGATCCCTGGGGAAGGGGAGAGGATTTGATCACCAGGGGTTAATCCAGGGTGGAGTATGGTGCCAGAATTCAGTCAAGAGTTTGTCTGGGTGAGACTGAACTCCACGTAGCAGGATCTCAATACAGGAACTAGAGTACAGGGTTACCTGAGACTAGCCCAGAAGCCATGCCTTCAGGATTAGTTCCAGAGCCTGCACTAAAGACTGCCTCTAGCCATAGAGGGACTCTGGCAGCCTTCTGAAGTCAGAGAATAGCTTAGGAGCTGCCCCATAGCTGTGGGTTTGCTCCCACTCTCCTCTTCCTTAAAGGCTAAACAATTTTTTTCTAATGATAAATGGTTTAGAATTATATTTTAGCATGTGATTTTGTTTTTCAATATAATGATTTAGGAACCATGGTCCCATGGGTACTTCATTACATTTAAATAGGAGCAGGTAGTTGTTGGGTGCTGGTACCCACCATGACCAGTGTAGGTAGTGGCTATTAGAAGAGAATCTGAGCATCATGGTGCATGCCTACAATACTAGCACTTGGGGGTCTGAGGGAGAAAGATTGCCATAAATTCAACGTCACCATGGGCTCTACAGTGAGTTCCATGCCAGCCTGGACTACAGACTAAGACTCGTTTCAACAAGATAGATCTCAAAGAAAAGCTTATGAAAGTTTCCATCATAAAAAATGGCAAATGTGTAAGGAAATATGTTTAATCTGATTAAAGCATTATGCAGGGCCAGAGAGATGGCTCAACAGTCAAGGGCATATGCTGCTCTTACAGAGGACCCATTTTGTACCTCATAGTGGTTTGCAACTGTCTTTAATTCCAGTTTCTGGGATCCAATGCCCTTTTCGGGCTTCTGAGGGCACCAGGTACACACACGGTACACATAAATACACATAAAATAAAATAAATTATAAAGTAGTATGTAAATATTAAGCAGTTTTATATTTTTAATGTATTTAAAACTCATGTTCAGATTCCTGTTTCTATTCATTGTCTTTAGTTGATAATTGTCCTAAAAGTAGAGCAAATGCCAAGACATTTCTCAGCCCTTTTTCAGTATCAGCCATTGTGTTTAGAGGCATAAAAGCATTCATATTATGACACAATCTTTGTGTGTGTGTGTGTGTGTGTGTGTGTGTGTGTGTGTGTGTGCTCGCTCGTGTGTGTTTTGTTTTTTAATCTGTGAAAAACAGTGGATACCGCCCAGTCCTGAGCTCTGTTTCCCTGTCCAAGTCTGCCACACTGGATCCTGACAAACTGTAAAGCTCTGGTGTTTCAGGTCTGCCCCGGTGAAATGTGGACCCTTTGTCCCTCCCTTCCCCACTCTTCTTCCCCCTCCCTCCCCTCCTCTTTCCTTCTTTTTGCATTCCTAGACTGGGAGAGGTGAGAGAGAAGAAAAAATAACAGAATGATGCTCTTCAATCTGAAGGTGATTACAAACTTGAGATAAAGATTTCCCACTTAAGGAAGTAAATGGCTGAGTGCTTAGTCAATTGCTAAAAACAAAAACTAGCAAGGCAAAGAAGCAGTGAGTGGGGTGGGTGGGGAGTTAGTCCACAGAGAGAGGGAATCTCCCCCCTCCTGAAGGGCAAAGGTGTGGAGCTTCTCGCGCTGCAGAGGAAGCCTGACCAGAGAGCTTGGCTTTGCTCTTCTTTTCTGTGTCACTTATGGGGTCACCTGGCATTGTTTCTGCCCCATAATGAGTGACCAACTAGCTATTGTTTTGCATAGGGAAGTCAGAGGTTTTGCAGGGTAATCAAAGTTTGAGAAGGGCTCTCAGAAAATCTCTTTGGCTCCAGATCAAGCCACAGTGTCCAGCTTCATCAATAAGTAAAACTGAGATGTTGAATCTTTATTGGCCTACCTTCTGGCTTTCCTTCTCAGCAAACTTGAAACTGTCAAAAAGAAAACAGGCTGGTTTTGTGTTTTGCCTTGGTTTGGTTTTTGCCTCTTCACTCCACCCCACACCAGAGAAGAAAGTCTTGAGGTGGGTCAGTCTGGGCAGGGCCACCAATAAATGGGAGCCTGTACTGATTAGGATTTTTGGTCAGCTTGACTCAAGCTGATGTCATCAAGAGGGAACCTCAACTGAGAAAAGACCATCAGATTGGTTTGGGTGGAAGCCTGCAGTTACATTCTTGATGGACACAGATAGAGGAGGGTCCAGCCCACTGTGGATGGGGCTACCCCTGGACAGGTGGTCCTGTGCTGTGTAAGAAAGCAGGCTGAATAAGCCAGAGGAGCAAGCCAGTAAGAAATATTCCTCTGAGGTCTCTGCTTCCGTTCCTGCTTCTAGGTTCCTTACTTCCCACAGTGATGGGCCGTGACCTGATATGTGAAAACCAAATAAACTCTTTCCTCTCCCAAGTAACTTTTCTTCATGGTGTTTATCACAGCAATAGAAAGCAAAGTAGAACAGAGCCCCCAGGATGTTTCTGTACCAGGACCCAAAGCAGCTACTACTGCTTCAGAGGCTTAAAAATAAATGTAGTCTCCCAGACTCCAAAAGGTCTGGATGCTCTAGAGCCAGCCTTGAAGAGGAGAAAGGGCTTGCTGGAAAACACCTCTCTTACCCTGTCCAGTGGCTGGAGTTTGCTGAGTTAGACACGGAAGAGCATCCAGAACTAACTCCTGATAGCTGGGTGTGAGCTGGGGGCTCTGACTCAAGCTGATTTCTCTTCCTGGAATTCTTTCTGTCCATTGTTTTCACTTACTGGGTGCAAGGAGTGGGTCATTGTCCCTGAGGAATGCTGCTGGTTCTTGATAACTCCTATCCATCATTCAGACTCTTAGACACCGGCTCCACTGGGGGCCTCTGCTTGCCTTGCCTCCACATCCTGGTGTATTGGCATGTTCGTTCGCCTGCTCCTCACCATGGCCTCAGCCTCTTTCCAAACTGTGCTGTCCTCCAGCGTGTGTCTGCTGCCTTTGCTTCTTTCTTCTTCCAGCTCTGCCCAGCTGTGTCATGCAGCCTGCCTCGGACAGATCTCTCACCTCTTCCTGTTATCTGAAGAGCTCCTACCTCTTTTTTTGTGTCCCCTTCAGAAGCCTCGTTGACCTCAGAAAGAGTTGGTTGTCCCTTTACCCTCCACCTTGTGATTCTGGAAATGTACCGTTTACCCACCTTGACATCTAAGACATTCTATTGAAAGGTTTGTCTATTCATTAATCCCTCAGACTTGAGATTCTTCTACAAGGTGTTTTCTCCCTCCTTTCTTTCCTTTATAACCTTTAACTTGCAACCTAATTGATACTGAAGAAACACTGAATGAATGGGCCACATTGTTGTTTATACATAGGTCCCTTCTTGCTTCTTTATTAAGTAAGTCTTTGAGGTTAGGGGCATGGCTCATTTGTATCTTATTCCTAACTGCTGGTGTAGTACCTGATAAAGAAGCAAGCATTCATGTCCTCTGTAATGTTTCCAATCTGCTGTATCATTTAAGACTTTGAAACAGCAAGCACTTCCTCATTGTCCTCTCGGTCCTATCTCCAGCTTGTACTATCTCATTGACAGATCCTCCAGACCTGATAAGAGGCTCCCTGAGGGCAGGAGCAGGGCTTCCTTGTCCCTTCGTGTGCCCCAGGGTCTGCTACAGTGGCCAACTTCCCAGGGTGGATTTGGAAGTTAAACTTCGCTTAGCTAAAACTATTCCTTATCCAGATCCCTCCCTCCCTCCATTATGGGATGTCCACTCATGTGAACTCCACATGCACTGTCTCATAGCAGCCGGACTGCTTCATGTATGCTTAGTGTTATCAGCTCCCAGACTTGGAAACATCCTAGTGTTTCATATTTATGTTAGCTGTAGTGTTCTACACTAGTAGATGACCAGTAAATATTTTCAAACTAATAAAATTGGTTCAACCCACCAAGGGTAATGCGCCAAAAGACAGTACAGAGCAGCAGACAGATGAAAACTGTATCAGCCCAGGAGGAGAGTAGAAAAGCAGCTCCGGTCTCTCCCTTCAGGTACTAAGAAACAGTCAGTGTCAGAATGTGAAGGTCCTTCTAGTTCTGATCTTCAGTTTGGGGTCTCTAACAATTGCGGAGATGTCCTGTTTGCCTTGTTCCAAGGGGACTCATTCATTCCTCTTTTTTCTCCTTCCTCTTCTCTTTTCTTCCCCCTCTGCCTTCCATTCCTCACATCTTCACTGAGCACTGACTGCGTGCTCAGTCTGTTCTTCCAAGCTATTCCTCAGTTCTCCTAACTCTTGGAACAACTCTGAGATGGAGATATTATACTTTCACTTAATATGGTGCAACCCCATATTTGGAGGCCAAGGCAAGAGGAACAGGAGTTCAAAGCTAATCTAGGCCACATAATGAAACTCCCATCTCAAAGAGTAGAAAAGTAGTGTTCCTCTTTCTCCACATCCTCGCCAGCATCTGCTGTCACCTGAGTTTTTGATCTTAGCCATTCTGACTGGTGTGAGGTGGAATCTCAGACTTGTTTTGATTTGAATTTCCCTGATGACTAAGGATGTTGAACATTTCTTTAGGTGCTTCTCAGCCCTGAGAATTTCCTCAGTTGAGAATTCTCTGTTTAACTCTGTTCCCCGTTTTTTGATGGAGTTACTTGGTTTTCTGGAGTCTAGCTTCTTGAGTTCTTTGTATATATTGGATATTAGCCCTCTATTGGACATAGGATTAGTTAAGATCTTTTCCCAATCTGTTGGTTGCCGTTTTATCCTATTGACAGTGTCCTTTGCCTCATAGAAACTTTGCAATTTCATGAGGTCTCATTTGTCGATTCTTGATCTTAGGGCATAAGTCATGTTATAAAGACACATGCTCCACTATGTTCATAGCAGCCATATTTATAATGGCCAGAAGCTGGAAACAACCCAGATGTCCCTCAGCAGAGGAATGAATACAGAAAATGTGGTACATTTACACAATGGAGTACTACTCAGCTATTAAAAACAATGATTTAATGAAATTTGCAGGCAAATGGATGGAACTTGAAAATATCCTGAGTGAGGTAACTCAGTCACAAAAGAACGAACACGGTATGTACTCACTGATAAGTGGATATTAGCCCAAAAGTTCGGAGTACCCAAGTTTCACTTTACTGTAATCGCTGGACTGAGAGTGAGGTCCCAGATGGAGGAGTTGGAGAAGGGACTGAAGGAGCTGAGGGAGTTTTGCAGCCCCATGGAGGGAGCAACAGTGTCAACTG
>JAPYYD010004236.1:0-13312 GCA_028551405.1 Uromys caudimaculatus | reverse complement strand
TTCTTCTCTCTTACAAACTGTTCTATTGTGTCGAAATGCACTCAGTTGATTGAACGCCTGGCAGGTGAAAGAAATGTACTTTATAATTCATGTGGCCAAATGCACCGAACAATGGGCATGCGTTTCTCTTATAAAATACAACACAGAAGAACGAAGTGTACTTCATCATTAACGCTTCCAGGAGTACAGTTCAATGTGCATTGCCTTGTTTCCCTATATGTTCTCCTAACTAGAAAAGCATCTGTTTTTCTAACAGTGTTCTTTAAAGTTGAAGGAAGTGACATTAACATTTATGCTTTGTAAATCACATTGAAACCTGCATTCTTCTCTCTTACAACCTGTTCTATTTTGACGAAATGCACTCATTTTACTGAACGCCTGGCAGGTGAAAGAAATTTACTTCACAATTGATGCGGCCAAAAGCACAAAACAATGGGCATGCATTTCTCTTATAATATACAACACAGCATAAAGAAGTGTACTTCATCATTAATGCTTCCACGGGTACAATTCAATGTGCATTGCCTTTTTTTCTTATATGTTCTCCTAACTAGAAAAGCTTCTGTTTTTCTTATAGTGTTCTTTACAGTTGAAAAAAGTGACATTAACACTGACGCTTTGTAAATCACATTGAAAACTGCATTCTTTTCTCTTACAAACTGTTCTATTGTGGCAAAATGCACTCATTTTACTGAACCCCTGGCAGGTGTAAGAAATGTACTTTATAATTGATGCAGCCAAAAGAACAGAAAAATAAGCATGCATTTCTCTTATAAAATACAACACAGCTGATCGAAGTGTACTTCATCATTAACGCTTCCAGCAGTACAGTTAATGTGCATTGCCTTGTTTTCCTATATGTTCTCCTAACTAGAAAAGCATCTGTTTTTCTGATAGCATTGAAGTGACATTAACACAGACGCTTTGTAAATCACATTGAAAACTGCATTCTTCCGTCTTACAAACTGTTCTATTGTGTCTAAATGCACTCATTTTACTTAACTGCTGGCATGTGAAAGAAATGTACATTATAATCGATGGGGCCATAATCACAGAACAATGGGCATGTGTTTCTCTTATAAATACAAACAGCAGACCGAAGTGTACTTCATCATTAACGCTTCCAGGAGTACAGATCAATGTGCATTGCCTACTTTCCCTATATGTTCTCCTGACTAGAGAAGCATCCGTTTTTCTGTTAGTATTCTTTACATTTGAAAGAAGTGACATTAACACTGACCCTTTGTAAATCAAATTGAAAACTGCTTTCTTCTCTCTTACAACTGTTCTATTGTGTCGAAATGCACACATTTTACTGAACACCTGGTAGGTGAAAGAAATGTACGTTATAATTGATGCGGCCAAAAGCTCAGAACAATGGGCATGCGTTTCTCTTATAAAATACAACACAGCAGAAAAAAGTGTGCTTTATCTTTAACGGTTCCCGTAGTGCAGGTCAATGTGCACTGCCATTTTTTCCTATATGTTCTCCTAACTAGAAAAGCATCTTTTTCTCTGATAGTGTCCTTTACAGTTGAAAGAAGTGACATTAACACTGATGCTTTGTAAATCACATTGAAAACTGCATTCTTCTCTCTTACATTCTGATCTATTGTGTCGAAATGCACTCATTTTACTGAATAAATGGCAGGTGAAAGAAATGTACTTTATAATTGATGAGGCCAAAAGCACAGAACAATGGGCATGCATTTCTCCTATAAAATACAAACAGCAGAAGGAAGTGTACTTCATCATTAATGCTTCCAGGAGTACAGTTCAATGTGTGTTGCCTTCTTTCCCTATATGTTCTCCTAACTAGAAAAGCATCTGTTTATCTGATAGTATTCTTTACATTTGAAAGAAATAACATTAACACTTACACTTTGTAAATCACATTGAAAACTGCATTCTTCTCTTTTACAAACTGTTCTCTTGTGTCGAAATGCACACATTTTACTGAACACCTGGTATGTGAAAGAAATGTACTTTATAATTGATGCGGCCAAAAGCACAGAACAATGGGCTTGCTTTTCTCTTATAAAATACAACAGTGAAGAACAAAGTGGACTTCATCGTTAACTCTTCCAGGAGTACAGTTCAATGGGCGTTGCCTTTTTTCCCTATATGTTCTCCTAACTAGAATAGCATCTGTTTTTCTGAGAGTGTTCTTTAAAGTTGAAGGAAGTGACATTAACACTTATGATTTGTAAATCACATTGAAAAATGCATTCTTCTCTCTTACAAACTGTTCTATTGTGTCAAAATGCACTCAATTTACTGAACGCCTGGGAGGTGAAAGAAATGTACTTTATAATTGATGCGTCCAAAAGCTCAGAACAATCGGCGTGCGTTTCTCTTATAAAATACAACACAGCAGAACGAAGAGTACTTCATCATTAACGCTTCCAGGAGTACTGTTCAATGTGCGTTCCCTTGTTTCCCTATATGTTCTCCTAACTAGAAAAGCATCTGTTTTTCTGAAAGGATTCTTTACAGTTGACACAAGTGACATTTACAATGATGCTTTGTAAATCACATTGAATACTGCATTTTTCTCTCTTACAACCTGTTCTGCTTTGTCGAAATGCACTCAGTTTACTGAACACCTGGCAGGTGAAAAAATGTACTTTATAATTGATGTGGCCAAAAGCACAGAACAATGGGCATGCGTTTCTCTTATAAAATACAAACAGCAGAAGGAAGTGTACTTCATCATTAACGCTTCCAGGAGTACAGTTCAATGTGTGTTGCCTTCTTTCCCTATATGTTCTCCTAACTAGAAAAGCAAATGTTTCTCTGATAATATTCTTTACAGATTAAAGAAATGACATTAACTCTGACACTTTGTAAATCACATTGAAAACTGCATTCTTCTCTCTTACAAACTGTTCTAATGTGTCGTAATGAACTCATTTTACTATACACCTGGCAGGTGAAAGAAATGTACTTTATAATTGATTCCGCCAAAAGCTCAGAACAATGGGCATGTCTTTATCTTAAAAAATACAATACAGCAGAACGAAGTGTACTTCATCATTAACACTTCAAGGAGTACAGTTCAGAGTGTGTTGCAATGTTTTCCTATATTTTCTCCTAACTAGAAAAGCATCTGTTTCTCTGATAGTGTCCTTTACATTGAAAGAAGTGACATTAATACTGATGCTTTGTAAATCACATTGAAAACTGCATTCTTCTCTCTTACAAACTCTTCTATTTGGTCGAAATCCACTCATTATATTGAACGCCTGACAGGTGAAAAAATGTACGCTTTAATTGATTCAGCCAAAAGATCAGAACAATGGGCATGCGTTTCTCTTATAAAATACAAACAGCAGAACGAAGTGTACTTAATCTTTAATAGTTCCAGGAGTACAGTTCAATGTGTGTTGCCTTGTTTCCCTATATGTTCTCCTAACTACAAAAGCATCTGTTTTTCTGATAGTGTACTTTACATTTGAAAGAATTGACATTAACAATGACCCTTTTAAAATCCCATTGAAAACTGCATTCTTCTCTCTTAAAAACTGTTCTATTGTGTCAAATTTAACTCATTTTACTGTTCACCTGGCAGGTGAAAGAAATGTACTTTATAATTGTTGCGGCCAAAAGCTCAGAAATATGGGCACCTGTTTCTCTTATGAAATACAATACAGCAGAACGAAGTGTACTTCATCATTAATGCTTCCAGGAGTACAGTTCAATGTGCGTTGCCATGTTTACCTATATGTTTTCCTAACTAGAAAAGCATCTGTTTTTCTGATAGTGTTCTTTACAGTTGAAGGAAGTGACTTTAACACTTATGCTTTGTAAACCACATTGAAACTGCATTCTTTTCTCTTACAAACTGTTCTATTGCGGCGAAATGCACTCATTTTACTGAATGCCTGGCAGGTGTAAGAAATGTACTTTATAATTGATGCAGCCGAAAGCACAGTAAAATGAGCATGCATTTCTCTTATAAAATACAACACAGCTGATCGAAGTGTACTTCATCATTAACACTTCCAGCAGTACAGTTAATGTGCTTTGCCTTGCTTTCCTATATGTTCTCCAAACTAGAAAAGCATCTGTTTTTCTGATAGTATTGAAGTGACATTAACACAGACGCTTTGTAAAACTCATTGAAAACTGCATTCTTCCGTCTTACAAACTGTTCTATTGTGTCTAACTGCACTCATTTTACTTAACGGCTGGCAGGTGAAAGAAATGTACATTATAATTGATGCGGCCATAAGCACAGAACAATGGGCATGCGTTTCTCTTATAAAATACAACACAGCAGAACAAAGTGTACTTCATCATTAACTCTTCCAGGAGTACAGTTTAATGTGTGTTGCCTTGTTTCCCTATATGTTCTCCTAACTAGAAAAGAATCTATTTTTTTGATACATTTCTTTAGAGTTGAAGGAAGTATCATTAACACTGACGCTTTGTAAATCGCATTGAAAACTGCATTCTTTTCTCTTACAAACTGTTGTATTGGGTCAAAATGCACTCATTTTACTGTACACCTGGCAGGTGAAAGAAATGTACTTTATAATTGATGCGGCCAAAAGCTCAGAAAAATGGGCACATTTTTCTCTTATAAAATACAATACAGCAGAACGAAGTGTACTTCATCATTTCGCGTCCTGGAGTACAGTTCAATGGGCGTTGCCATGTTTTCCTATTTGTTCTCCTAACTAGAAAAGAATCTGATTTTCTTATAGTGTTCTTTACAGTTGAAAGAAGTGACATTAAAACAGACGCTTTGTAAATCACATTGAAAACTGTATTCTTCTCTCTTACAAACTGTTCTATTGTGTCGAAATGCACTCATTTTATTGAATACCTGTCAGGTGAAAGAAATGTACTTTATAATTGATGCGGTGAAAAGCACAGAACAATGGGCATGCGTTTTTCTTATAAAATACAAACAGGAGAACGAAGAGTACTTCATCATTAACGCTTCCAGGAGTACAGTTCAATGTGTGTTGCCTTGTTTCCCTATATGTTCTCCTACCTAGAAAAGCATCTGTTTCTCAGATAGTGTCCTTTTCAGTTGAAAGAAGTGACATTAACACTGATGTTTTGTAAATCACATTGAAAACGGCATTCTTCTCTCTTGCATACTGTTCAATTGTGTCGAAATGCACTCATTTTACTGAACACATGGCAACTGAAAAAAATGTACTTTATACTTGATGCGACCAAAAGCACAGAACAATTGTCATGCATTTCTCTTATAAAATACAACACAGCAGAACAAAGTGTACTTCATCATTAACGTTTCCATGATTGCAGTTCAATGTGCATTGCCTTTTTTTCCTATATGTTCTCTTAACTAGAAAAGCATCTGTTTCTCTGATAGTGTCCTTTACAGTTGAAAGAAGTGACATTAACACTGAAGTTTTGTAAATCACATTGAAAACTGCGTTCTTCTCTCTTACAAACTGTTCTATTGGGTCGAAATGCACTCATTATATTGAACGCCTGACAGGTGAAAGAAATGTATGCTTTAATTGATTCGGCCAAAGATGAGAACAATGGACATGCATTTCTCTTATAAAATACAAACAGCAGAATGAAGTGTACTTTTCATTAATGCTTCCAGGAGTACAGTTCAATGTGTGTTGCCTTGTTTCCCTATATGTTCTCCTAATTACAAAAGCATCTGTTTTTCTGATAGTGTACTTTACATTTGAAAGAAGTGACATTAACAATGACCCTTTGTAAATCCCATTGAAAACTGCACTCTTCTCTATTACAAACTCTTCTATTGTGTCAAATTGAACTCATTTTACTGTTCACCTGGCAGGTGAATGAAATGTACTTTATAATTGATGCGGCCAAAAGCTTACAAATATGGGCACGTGTTTCTCTTATGAAATACAATACAGCAGAATGAAGTGTACTTCATCATTAATGCTTCCAGGAGTACAGTTCAATGTGCGTTGCCATGTTTACCTATATGTTTTCCTAATTAGAAAAGCATCTGTTTTTCTGATAGTGTTCTTTACATATGAAAGAAGTGACATTAAAACAGACGCTTTGTAAATCACATTGAAAACTGCATTCTTCTCTCTTACAAACTGTTCTATTGTTTCGAAATGCACTCATTTTACTTAAAGGCTGGCAGGTGAAAGAAATGTGCATTATAATAGATGCGGCCAAAAGCACAGAACAATGGGCATGTGATTCTCTTATAGATTACAAACAGCAGAACGAAGTGTACTTCATCATTAACGGTTCCAGGAGTAGAGTTGAATGTGTGTTGCCTTGATTCCCTATATGTTCTCCTAACTACAAAAGCATCTGTTTTTCTGATATTATTCTTTACAGTTGAAAGAAGTGACATTAACACTGACCCTTTGTAAATCACATTGAAAACTGCATTCTTCTCTCCTACAGACTGTTCTATTGTGTCGAAATGCACTCATTTTACTGAACGCCTGGCAGGTGAAAGAAATGTACTGTATAATTGATGCGGCCATAAGCACAGAACAATGGGCATGCATTTCTCTTATAAAATACAACACAGCAGAACGAAGTGTACTTCATAATTAAGGCTTCCAGGACCACAGTTCAATGTGCATTGCCATGTTTTCCTATATGTTCTCCTAACTAGAAAAGCATCTGTTTCTCTGATAGTGTCCTTTACAGTTGAAAGAAGTGACATTAACACTGACGTTTTGTAAATCACATTGAAAACTGCATTCTTTCTCTTACACATTGTTCTATTGTGTAGAAATGCACTCATTTTACAGAACACCTGGTAGGTTAAAGAAATGTACTTTATAATTGATGCGGCCAAAGTACAGAACAATGGGCATACGTTTCTCTTACAAAATACAAACAGCAGAACGAAGTGTACTTCATCATTAACAGTTCCAGGACTACAGTTCAATGTGCGTTGCCTTTTTTCCCTATATGTTCTCCTAACTAGAAAAGCATCAGTTTTTCTCATAGTGTTCTTTACAGTTGAAGGAAGTGACATTAACACTTACACTTTCTAAATCACATGGAAAACTGCATTCTTCTCTCTTACAAACTGTTCTATTGTGTCGAAATTCACTATTTTACTGAATGCCTGGCAGGTGAAAGAAATGTACATTATAATTGATGTGGATAAAAGCCCAGAATAATGGGCATGCGTTTCTCTTATAAAATACAACACAGCAGAACAAAGTGTACTTCGTCATTAACTCTTCCAGGAGTACAGTTTAATGTGTGTTGCCTTGTTTCCCTATATGTTCTCCTAAATAGAAAAGAATCTATTTTTCTGATACATTTCTTTAGAGATGAAGGAAGTAACATTAACACTGACGCTTTGTAAATCACATTGAAAACTTCATTCTTCTCTCTTATAAACTGTTCTATTGGGTTGAAATGCACTCATTTTATTTACCGCCTGGCAGGTGAAAGAAATGTACTTTATAATTGATGCGGCCAAAAGCTCAGAACAATGAGCATGCGTTTCTCTTATAAAACAGCAGAACGAAGGGTACTGCATATTTATCGCTTCCATGAGTGTAGTTAACGTAAGTTCCCCTATTTTCGTATATGTTCTCCAAACTTGAAAAGCATCTGTTTCTCTGATAGTGTCCTTTTCAATTGAAAGAAGTGACAATAACACTGACGTTTTGTAAATAAAATTGAAAACTGCATTCTTCTCTCTTACAAACTGTTATATTGTTTCGAAATGAACTCATTTTACTGTACACTTGGCAGGTGAAAGAAATGTACTTTATAATTGATGTGGCCAAAAGCTCAGAACAATGGGCATGTCTTTCTCTTATAAAATACAATACAGCAGAACGAAGTGTACTTCATCATTTCACTTCCAGAAGTATGGTTTAATGGCCGTTTCCATGTTTTCCTATTTGTTCTCCTAACTAGAAAAGCATCTGATTCTCTTATAGTGTTCTTTACAGTTGAAAGAAGTGACATTAAAACAGACGCTTTGTAAATCACATTGAAAACTGCATTCTTCTCTCTTACAAACTGTTCTAATGTGTCGAAATGTACTCATTTTATTGAACACCTCGCAGGTGAAAGAAATCTACTTTATAATTGATGCGGCCAAAAGCACAGAACAATGGGCATGCGTTTCTCTTATAAAATACAAACAGCAGAACGAAGAGTACTTCATCATTAACGCTTCCAGGAGTACAGTTCAATGTGCATTGCCTTGTTTCCCTATATGTTCTCCTACCTAGAAAAGCATCTGATTCTCTGATAGTGCCCTTTACAGTTGAAAGAAGTGACATTAACACTGATGTTTTGTAAATCACATTTAAAACGGCATTCTTCTCTCTTGCACACTGTTCAATTGTGTCGAAATGCACTCATTTTGCTGAATGCCTGACAGGTGAAAGAAATTTACTTTATAATTGATGTGGCCAAAAACACAGAACAATGAGCATGCGTTTCTCTAATAAAATACAACACAGCAGAACGAAGTGTACTTCATTATTAACGCTTACAAAATTACAGTTCAATGTGCATTGCCTTGTTTCCCTATATGTTCTCCTAACTAGGAAAGCATCTGTTTTTCTGATAGTATTCTTTACTGTTGAAAGGAGTGACATTAACACAGACGCTTTGTAAATCACATTGAAAACTGCATTCTTCTCTCTCACAAACTGTTCTATTGTGTCGAAATGCATTCTTTATGCTGAACGCCTGGCTGGTGAAAGAAATTTACTTTATAATTGATGTGGACAAAAAGACAGAACAATGGGCATTCATTTCTCTTATAAAACACAACACAGCAGATCGAAGTGTACTTCATCATTAACGCTTCCAAAGGTAAAGTTCAGTGTGCTTTGCCTTGTTTTCTCATAAGTTCTTCTAACTAGAAAAGCATCTGTTTTTCTGATAGTGTTCTTTACAGATGAAAGTAGTGACATTAAACCGTACGCTTTGTAAATCACATTGAAAACTGCATTCTTCTCTCTTACAAACTGTTCTATTGTTTCGAAAAGCACACATTTTACTGAATGCCTTCAGGTGTAATAAATGTACTGTATAATTGTTGCGTCCATAAGCACAGAACAATAGGCATGGGTTTCTCTTATAAAATACAACACAGCAAAACGAAGTGTGCTTCATCTTTAACACTTCCAGAGGTAAATTTCAATGTGTGTTGATTTCTTTTCTTATAAGTTCTTCTAACTAGAAAAGCGTCTATTTTTCTGATAGTTTTCTTTACAGTTGAAAGAAGTGACATTAACACAAATGCTTTGTGAAGCACTTTGAACCTGCATTCTTCTCTCTTACAAACTGTTTTATTGTGTTGAAATGCACACTTTTAACTGAACGCCTTTAAGGTGAAAGAAATGTACTTTATAATTGATGCCTCCATAAGCACAGTACAATTGGCATGCATTTCTCTTATAAAACACAACACAGAAGAACGAAGTGTACTTCATTATTAACGCTTCCAGGAGTACAGTTCAATGTGCATTTCCTTGTTTTCTTATAAGTTCTCCTAGGTAGAAAAGCTTCTTTTTTTCTGATAGTGATTTTTACACTTGTAAGATGTGACATTAACACTGACGCTTTGTAAATCACATCAAAAACTGCATTGTTCTCTCTTACAACCTGTTCTATTGAGTCGAAATGCACTCATTTTACTGAACGCCTGACAGGAGAAAGAAATGTACTTTATATTAATGCGGCCAAAAGAACAGAAAAATGGGCATGCATTTCTCTTATATAATACAACACAGCAGAACGAAGTGTACTTTATCATTAACGCTTCAAGTACAGTTCAATGTGCATTGCCTTGTTTCCTTATAGATTCTCCTAAATAGAAAAGCATCAGTTTCTCTAATAGTGTCGTTTACAGTTGAAAGAAGTGACATTAACACTGACGTTTTGTAAATCACATTGAAAATTCCATTCTCCTCTCTTACACACTCTTCTATACTGTCGAAATGCACTAATTTTACTGAACACCTGGGAGGTGAAAGAAATGTACTTTATAATTGATGCGGCCAAAAGCACAGAACAATGGGCATGCGTTTCTCTTATAAAATACAACACAGGAGAATGAAGTGTACTTCACCATTAATGCTTCCAGGAGTACAGGTCATTGTGCATTTCCCTGTTTTCTTTTAAGTTCTCCTAACTAGAATAGCATCTGTTTTTCTGATAGTATTCTTTACAGTTGAAAGAGATGACATTAACAATGACGCTTTGTAAATCACATTGTAACCTGCATTCTTCTCTCTTACAAATTGTTTATTGTGTGGAAATGCACTCATTTTACTTAACGCCTAGCAGGTGAAAGAAGTGTACTTTATAATTGATGCAGCCAAAAGCACAGAAAAATGGGCATGCGTTTCTCTTATAAAATACAACACAGCAGAACGAAGTGTACTTCATCATTAACACTTCCAGGAGTACAGTTCAATGTGCGTTGCCTTGTTTTCCTATATGTTCTCCTACCTACAAAAGTATCTCTTTCTCTTATAGTGTCCTTTAGGTTGAAAGAAGTGATATTAACACTGACGTTTTGTAAATCACATTGAAAACTGCATTCTTCTCTCTTACAAACTGTTCTATTGTGTCGAAATGGACTCATTTTACTGTACACCAAGCAGGTGAAAGAAATGTACTTCATAATTGATGCGGCCAAAAGGTGAGAACAATGGGCATGTCTTTCTCTTATAAAATACAATACAGCAGAACGAAGTGTACTTCATCATTTCGCTTCCAGGAGTATGGTTCAATGGGCGTTGCCATGTTTTCGTATTTCGTCTCCTAACTAGAAAAGCATCTGATTTTGTTATAGTGTTCTTTACACTTGAAAGAAGTGACATTAAAACAGATGCTTTGTAAATCACATTAAAAACTGCATTCTTCTCTCTTACAAACTGTTCTATTGTGTCGAAATATACTCATTTTATTGAACACCTGGCAAGTGAAACAAATGTACTTTATAATTGATGCAGCCAAAAGCACAGAACAATGGGCATGAGTTTCTCTTATAAAATACAAACTGCAGAACGAAGTGTACTTCATCATTAACGCTTCCAGGAGTACAGTTCAATGTGCGTTGCCTTGTTTCCCTATATGTTCTCCTACCTAGAAAAGCATCTGTTTCTCTGATATTGTCCTTTACAGTTGAAAGAAGTGACATTAACACTGATGTTTTGTAAATCACATTGAAAACGGCATTCTTCTCTCTTGCACAATGTTCTATTGTGTCGAAATGCACTCTTTTTCCTGAACACCTGGCAACTGAAAAAAATGTACTTTATACTTGATGTGACCAAAAGCACAGAACATTGGGCATGCTTTTCTCTTATAAAATACAACACAGAAGAATGAAGTGTACTTCAACATTAACGCTTCCAGGAGTACAGTTCAATGTGCATTGCCTTGTATCTCTATATGTCCTCCTAACTAGAAAAGCATCCGTTTTTCTGATAGTGTTCTTTTCAGTTGAAGGAAGTGACATTAACACTGACCCTTTGTAAACCACATTGAAAACTGCATTCTTCTCTCTTACAAACTGTTCTATTGTGTCAAAATGCACTCATTTTACTGAACGCCTAAGAGGTGAAAGAAATGTACTTTATAATTGATGAGTCGAAAAGCTCAGAACAATGGGCATGAGTTTCTCTTATAAAACACAACACAGAAGAACGAAGATCACTTCATCATTAACGCTTCCAGGAGTACTGTTCAATGTGCGTTGCCATGTTTTCCTGTATGTTCTCCTAATGAGAAAAGCATCTGTTTTTCTGATAGTATTCTTTACAGTTGAAAGAAGTGACATTTACACTAATGCTTTGTAAATCACGTTGAAAACTGCATTCTTCTCTCTTACAACCTGTTCTATTTTGTCGAAATGCACTCATTTTATGGAACGCCTGGGAGGTAAAAGAAATATACTTTATAATTGATGTGGCCAAAGGCACAGAACAATGTGCATGCATTTCTCTTATAAAATACAACACAGCAGAACGAAGTGTACTTCATCATTAACGCTTCCAGGAGTACAGTTCAATGTGCATTGCCTTGTTTCCCTATATGTTCTCCTAACTAGAAAAGCAACTATTTCTCTGATAATATTCTTTACAGTTCAAAGAAGTGACATTAACTCTGACACTTTGTAAATCACATTTAAAACTGCATTCTTCTCTCTTACAAACTGTTCTAATGTGTTGTACTGAACTCATTTTACTGTACACCTGGCAGGTGAAAGAAATGTACTTTATAATTGATTCAGCCAAAAGCTCAGAACAATGGGCATTTCTTTGTCTTAAAAAATACAATACAGCAGAACGAAGTGTACTTCATCATTAACACTTCAAGGAGTACAGTTCAATGTGCATTGCCATGATTTCCTATTAGTTCTCCTAACTAGAAAAGCACCTGGTTTTCGGATAGTGTCCTTTACAGTTCAAAGAAGTGACATTAAAAGAGACGCTTTGTAAATCACATTGAAAACTGCATTCTTCTCTCTTACAAACTGTTCTATTGTGTCGAAATGCACTCATTTTACTGAACGCCTGGCAGGTGAGAGAAATGTACTTTATAATTGATGCGGCCAAAAGCTCAGAACAATGGCATGCATTTCTCTTATAAAATACAACACAGCAGAACGAAGTGTACTTCATCATTAATGCTTCCTGGAGTACAGTTGAATGTGCATTGCCTTGTTTTCTTATAAGTTCTTCTTATTAGAATAGCATCTGTTTTACTGATAGTATTCTTTACAGTGGAAAGAAGTGATATTAACACAGACTCTTTGTAAATCACTTTGAAAACTGCATTCTTCTCTCTTACAAACTGTTCTATTGTGTCATAATGCACTCATTTTAGTGGATGCCTGGCACGGGAAAGAAATGTACTTTATACTTGATGTGGCCGAAAGCACAGAAAAATGGGCATGCGTATCTCTTATAAAATACAACAAAGCAGAACGAAGTGTACTTCATAATTAATGCTTCCAGGATTGCAGTTCATTGTGCATTGCCTTTTTTTCCTATATGTTCTCCTAACTAGAAAAGCATCTGTTAATCTGATAGTTTCCTTTACAGTTGAAAGAAGTGACAGTAAGACTGAATCTTTGTAAATCACATTGAAAACTGAATTCTTCTCTCTTACAAACTGTTTTATTGGGTCGAAATGCACTCATTATATTGAACGCCTGACAGGTGAAAGAAATGTACGCTTTAATTGATTTGGCCAAAGATCAGAACAATGGGCCCGAGTTTCTCTTATAAAATACAAACAGCAGAACGAAGTGTACTTCATCATTAATGCTTCCAGGAGTACAGTTCAATGTGTGTTGCCTTGTTTCCCTATATGTTCT
>JAPYYD010004234.1:0-13313 GCA_028551405.1 Uromys caudimaculatus | reverse complement strand
TAGATACAGAAAGTGTGGTACATTTACACAGTGGAATACTACTCAGCTATTAAAAAACAATGACTTCATGAATTCACAGGCAAATGGATGGAACTTGAAAATATCATCCTGAGTGGGGTAACTCAGTCACAAAAGAATGAACATGGTATGTACTCACTGATAAGTGGATATTAGCCCACAAGTTTGGAACACCCATGATTTCAATTCACAGCAACTGTTGGACTGAGCGTGGGGTCCCAGGTGGAGGAGTTGGAGAAGGGACTGAAGGAACTGAGGGAGTTTGCAGCCCCATGGGGAGGGAGCAGCAGTATCAACTGGCCTGATCCCCCAGAGCTCCTGGAGACTGGACCACCAACCAAAGAATACACATGGAGGGACCCATGGTGCTGGCCACATATGTGGCAGAGGATGGCTTTGTTAGCCGTCAGGGGGAGGAGAGGCCCTTGGGTCTAAAAGTGTTAGATGCCCCAGTGTAGGGGAATGCCAGGGAGAGAAGACGGGAGTGGGTGGGTGGGTGGGAGGCAGGGGGCGGGGGATGGGATAGGGGGTTTCCAAAGGGGAGACCTGGAAAGGGGAAAACATTTGAAATGTAAATAAAATATCAAAAAAACAAAAAAAAAAACCAAAAAAAAAAAAACCAAAAAAAAAAAAAAAAAAAAAAAAACCAAAAACCAACCAACCAACCAAAAAAAACCCTCTGTCTTCTTTGGCCTCCGAGGGGACCCAGGTGACTTTGCTCTGTGTGTGGGTCCCTCCAGTAATACAGAACACAAGATTTCTTTTGTGTGAGGTCCACAGTTATTCACTAGACTGACGAATTGTATTAGCTCAGCTCTACATATCCTGTTGGTCCATAGTGTCAGTGCCCAGAGAATGAAATATGGCACCAAGAGCCCTGACAACCCCAGAAGACTCCTAGTTTCTTGATTTGAGGACTATTTAGCCCGGGAGGGAGGCTGGCTTGTCTGGGGGCTAGAGTCATGGGGGACTAAGAGAGCTGACCTTTGGCTCTCCAGCCTAATGAAGCTTTGTCATGCTTTCAGACTCAACCACTGAAGCCAGGAACCTCTACTAATGTGAGCTGATGAAAGCATTAAGAAAATCCTCAGTCTCTTGTTTTGGGTGGTGAAGGTTTTCTCCACCTGCCATCCAGGGACACAGGAACAGCTAGTGTTAACTGATCTGGCAAGTCAGAATTGCTAATTAGGAGGACTCTGCTTGCTGAGGCCCTGGGAGCCAGCTCACCCTGACAGATCTTCTGGGATGGTGTTTGTCAATGTCCCTGGCAGCTTTTGATCTGCCTAAAAGGCACAGAAGCACCCCTGGAAGCCACTACTCAGAAGGACTTCTCTGAAAACAAGCCACCAAACCACCTCAGCACCCTCTACAGGATGGAGGAGTGCCTCTGACCCTACTGGCAACCAGTTACCTCTAGATTTCTTACCGTAAGAAAACAAAACCTAATGGTTAAAAAATGTATTTGGAAATAAGGCACTATTCATAAGGAACTGAAGAAATGGTGGAAAGTATGTCTTGTATTCTCATCTCCCCTCTGAACTTCTATAGCCAGTCTACTGTTCAAACTAGGAAAATGCTAGCACAGCGGATCTGTTACTTACATGGCGTGCCCGGCTCAGACTCACCTGTTTGTAAACGGCAGCATTGCTGAATTTGTCCTTTATCAGCAGCTAAGAGCCTGTTTTGTTTCTTCTGCAATACCATGCAATGATAAATATACAGACACATGCCCATCTCGACTGAGAGATTGGCCTCATGTTTTGAATCTTCTCCTTGTACTATTCCACTTTGGGCAGCTACCAGAGATCAGATCCAGGGCTGCTGACAGAAAATCTGAAGTTGCTGTGCAATGATACTGTATACATGATTCCTTCATAAGTTCCTGTCTGTTTATGATGGACTCTGGCCACTTGTACTGTATGGTTTACTCGCACATTTCCTGCATGGTTTGAATGAGAAAGGCTCCCCTATGGGCTTATGTATTTGAATCAGTGAGCCTCAGTTTGGGAAGGGTTAGGAGGCGTGGCCGTTTTGGAGGAGGTGTGTCACTGGGGGTGGGCTTTTAGTCTCCATACCCCACAGCTTCCCCTTTTAGCTCACTCACTCTACCTTGTGGTTGCCCTGGGACATGGAAAAAAAAAATCTACTTTTGGGCACATCTCAAAAGAACGATCCTCCCTCCCCAAAGCAGCTGTTAACTACCCATAGTTCCATGGTTAGTGGTAGGGCCTTGACTTCAGGCACACATCTACTCTGGAACTTTGGCTGGCTGGATCTTGTGCAGGTCTTAGTCCTGTAACCACAGTGGTTGTGAGTTCGTCGGTGTGAGTGGCATGCCGTATCCAGAAGCAAGCATTTCACAGCACCTCGGCCCTCCCCATCCCTTAGACGGTTACTTCTTTTCTATCTCCTCTTTTTCCAATGTTCCCTGAGCCTCGGTGGGAGGAGCATGGTGCTAATAAAGATACCCTACTTAGGGCTGAACACTTGCTCTCTGCTTTTTGAGCAGCTATGAGTCTCTACATTGCTGACAACTGCACAGAGAACCTTCTCTGATGGGGTCGGGGGTGGGGAGCTGCAAAGGCCTATGAGTTTAACTGTGAGTGTTTAGAAGGCAGTTTGACAACATGGGCATTTAGCAAAATAACAATAATAGGTTCTACCTGTGACCTCCCACCATGGACTTTTGGCCAGGTTTATAGAACTAGGAACGTTTTCCCTCCTGTTGAATAGATCAATAAAATAGATCAGATCCAATAAAAGGCTGTTAGTTGCTTTGTAACATTCCTGTGCCTGCGGATCCAGCATGCCTGGCACGTTGGTACCGTGGCATGCATGGCCCAGTGCAGAGTAAGGTCATTGATGTCTGTCCTCTCCTGACCCCTTAACAGTGCCTTCCTTCCCTACGAACGCTGTCCAGCATGGATGAAGTTTCCTGGGTTTATGATCAATTTTTCTATGTCCTGCAGGCAAAGCGTGCAGTGTCTTTAGCATCAGGATCTCAGCAATGGCAATAATCTGTGCTATATTGAGACAGATCAATAACTTATAGGGAGGCATTCCATGCCTCGAACTGATAATTTTCATTGAATAACACGTGGGTTTGATGTTGTCTGGTGCCTCTGTTCAAACTCCTTCTTTTTTAAAAAAAATATATTTTGAAATTAGCTTATTAATTGGTGGGCACCTATAAGGCTTTTTGATATATCCTTAGTTTTGGTTAACCTATCTCCACTTACTTCTCTCTTCATCTCTTCTCCCATCTCTGCTTAAACCTTTACTCTCCAGTCCTTTCTTTCAGACTACAGGTGTTCTACTATCTCTTCAATTATACTTGTAATTGGGTTGCAAGATAGTAGACTTCCATATGGCTTTTTATATACCCTTCCTTCAGGGTAACCCTCTTCCTTCAGGGTAACCCTCTTGGTTAAGCATTTCCACCTCTAATATTCTTGCTATATATGTAAGCACAAGTCAGTTATGGCTCAGCCACACAGCAGGCCCTGGTGCTCATGGCTGGCATGCAGCTTCAGTCACCACACAAATGTCCCAGGAGGGAGGATACAGATGTGCAGAAGACATGAGCACCCTTGTTAGTTCTCCTTAGGATCTCTGGTAAGGAGTCCCCTCCAGACTTCACCCCCATCACTATTGTCTATAATTGTCACATGACCACATCTTACCATACTGGCGTAGAGAATGGAGTTTCTGTTCTGGCTGGGCCATCCCTGGTTCTGATTCTGTCAGGGGGAGTCTCTGAAGGACGGCTGTTTGGAGACGTTGCCTGAGAATTAATGTCAGGGTGTTATTCACACCCTTGAGAAAACAGTGTCTCTCTGCTATATAGTTTTATGTCATCTTGATACAAGCTAAAGTCATCTGAGAGGAGGGAACCTCACTTAAGCAAATGTCTTCATAAGATGGGGCTGTAGACAAGCCTTCAGGGCATTTTCTTAATTAGTGCTAGATGGGGGGAGGGCCAGCCCATTGTGGGTGGTGCCATCCTTAGGCTGGTGGTCCTTGATTTTATGAGAAAGCAGGCTGCGAAAACCATATGAGCAAGCCAGTAAGCAGCATCCCTCCATGGCCTCTGCATTAGCTCCTGCCTCCAGGTAGCAGCCCTGATTGTGTTCCTGTTCTGACTTCCCTCGATGATGAACAGTGCTGTGGAAGTGTAAACCCTTTCCTCCCCACATTGCTTTGGTCATGGTGCTTCATCACAGCAATGGCAACCCTAAGTAGAGCCATCCCAAATTGTCAGCTCAAGGTGCTGCACTGTTTACAAACTCAGAGTCAGCTTGCAGAAATTTGTAGATGCTGGTTGAAGACGTGAAACTCCTGGTCGGAAAAGGAAACTTTCTTGTGCAGATGATAATAATAATGACCAGAGGATTAATAATTTTCTGCAAATGCAAGCCCCAATTCCCATAAGGCAGTGTGTTCAGGTGAGGGAGCTTGAACCCAACTCCTCTTGACAATGATCAGTAGAACACACGTTCTTTGGTGTGGATGGAGGCAATGGCCTTAGACCTCCAAGGCATCTCACTCTTCCAGGGAAGACAGCCAGAGCTGAGGCATTTTGAAGTGGCTTTGTTTCCTTTGGAGATCTGCCAGTGGATCATGTATTCTGGGATCCTCAGAATACTGGGAAAGAAGAGATAGCAAGGGAGTACAGCTGGGAGATATTTTCCACTCCAGCTTCTTCAGTCTGTTTCTTGCTCGCAGACCTCATTGAGGTGTTCCTGTGACATGGCCGACATGTCTTCCTCCTTGCAGGGAGGCTGTGCTCAGTGGCAGGGGTAAGGCAGACAACTTACATGATGCTGTGGAGGGTATCATCTGTTTCTTTGGGCAATTGCTAATTCGCAGGTTTGTCTTGGGGAAAGAACAGCTTCCATTATCCTTGTGTGGCTAGCAATGCCATCTATTTATAGTCTTACAAAGGAATTTAAACATTTGTATGTCACCGCATTCCTTTAAAGCATTGTCAAGGCCTGGTTTTTCCTTGTAAAGGGGCTGTGGACACATTTCTCCCAGAATTCTGGCTTCCTGGCCATTTCCTCCTCCTGGCAAGGTTCTTCCTTTTACTGGTTTCCCCCCACCCCCCAATGCCATCCAACACATGGCTTTTCCATGTCACATATGAAGAAGGCAAGTGGGTGGCATTCTGCAGCCCAGCCTTGACCTCCTGGAATAGGCACACATGTGACACAGTCCCATGACCACTACCTCTGACCCTGCTTCACAGTGGGGTGGCATGTCCCTTTTGTGTTTTCTTTCCATTCAAAGTCAGCCCCCCAGCATCAAGACTGAGGAACAGCCCCAAATTAGATGCTGCTGTTCTCTTGTATCTGTGTTAAAAATAGCTGTGTTGCACCCTACTGCAGTCCCCCAGGGGCTGTTTGCAGTAAATGTTTGTGACACAGAGAGACATCTGCTAATTTGATGCCTGTTGAAGGGTAGATCTCTCTTCTGCTGCAGAGGGATCCAGGGTGGTTGTGGTGTTTCCCTTGCAGGTTTGAAGGTTTAGGCTGTTACAGAAAAGCAGCTCTTGGAAAGGGGGCATGCATTAGCAGGACTCTATAAAAATGCCAATTAAACAGTCCACAGTAGGAGAGGAGGCATGAGACTGCCCACTGGGTGAATCAGATACAAAGGAAACCACCAAGCCTCCCATTCAGGTAGCCTGAGCTCCATAGACTTGAGCCACCTTGCAGATCTGTGGCTGCCCTCCAGAGGCCCTGGGCTTATTCTCGGTGCTGATACTAGCCTTCGGTGTGATGCTTAAACAACGAGTGCCATTTGTATTCAGGCTTCCATTCATTCCTATGCTGTAAGGAACCACTTGCTGGCTGTGCCCATGTGTGAAAGCTGCCCCTTCTGAGGGTCCTCAGTCCTCCCTGGTGCTGTCCTGTCTTCTCTTCATTCTCTCTGCTTCTGCATCCCCTTACTGCAGCCGCTGGAGGAGAGGCCAGGGCTGGGGCTGATCACAGTGGCTCCACGTAGGTTATTGCTGTTTCGGTAATAGGGACATAAAACTCTTCTAGGTGAAGTACCAGAGTGGGACTATTTAAAGGTCAGCTTGCTAGGAGTAGAGTCTGAAGGCACTTATCTTATCTTCCAGGCAGTGTGAATACTGACATGTAGATGGAGTAGCCTGTATTATAATCTCAAAAAAAGGGTTTTTGGATCTCAGGGCCAGAATAATAGGAGCCAGCTGGGCATTGATATTCAACTTGTCCTCAGACTATGCACAAAATCGGAGAGGAGTGGACAGAGCTACAAGGAAAGGCATTGGCAACATATATCGTGTCACAGAGGAGTCCCTCAAAATCTCATTCTTAGTCTGTGATGGCGTTATCTATTGGAAGCTGTGTTAGCATTCTCTGGAGAGAGAACACACATTACAGAGGACAATTACTAGATTGGCTTATGTGATATGTGGTGGTGTAGTCTAAAGATGGCGGTCTGCACATTGGAGAGGATGAGGCTGGGTGACTCAGCAGGAGGACTCCTGGAGAGGTGCAGGTCTTCAGTGCCTACTGGAAGGCTGGGGAAGCTAGGTTCAGTGTCCGTGGAGGATGGCAGCAGCAGAGCTATGACAAGGTAAACTCACGTCAGCAGCAGGCAAAGGCAAACAGGCAAACCCAGCAGTTTCCCCTTGGACCTCTATCTGTGCTGTCAGCTCTGGGAAGGGTTCCTCCTTCTCAGTGAATCCTTCCAGAAGATACCTTTACAGACCTGCCTACAGGTGTGTGTCTTAGTTGATTTCAGATCAAATTAATAATTAGGATTGGTGAAATATGTTCTGGGTATGGGGAACCACAGACACAGCAACATGGAGGCCATATTTAAGGATGGGTGTGGGCTGGGTATGTGACTCATCAGTAGAACAATTTGCTAGCTTATGCATGGCCTGGATTTGATCTGTATACACACACACATACACACACACACACACACACACACACACACACACACACACACACACACACACACACGAGAGAGAGAGAGAGAGAGAGAGAGAGAGAGAGAGAGAGAGAGAGAGAGAGAGAGAGGGAGATCGACCGGTCAGTTGATCAGAAGCAGCACATTGCTGTTGCTCTTCTCTGAATAGTTCTCCGGATAGTGGCTGGATGATGCTATGGAGATGTGTTTGGCAGATTTGGTGAAGGATCAGGAGGCTCCTGCTGGTGGCAATAGACATGGAGCGAATAAAGTACTGCACATAGGTTTGGTCCTGGACACATGATCCCGGGGGAGGGTGTGTGTGTGTGGATCATAAGGACCCTTTGGTGTCTTGAAATTCTTACTAATGTCTGTATGAGAGGTCCTGTGATCTTTTTCACCGGAAATGGTATGCTGGGCCTTGGTTAAGCAACAGCAAGTGAAGCCAGAGAGAAAGGGAAAGGAAGATCAAGCAGAAGTGGGGTGGGAGAGAGAGCCTGGGTGGTCAGGAAACAGACGAGATGCTCTTTTGGTTTTTGGTGAGGAGGGAAGGGAAGAGCCAGGCAGGAAAGAGGCTAGGTGTTTTTGTTTCACAAAGCAAACATAAATGTCCTGCTCTGTGGCCTCCCAGGTACTTGTTATAAAAGATGCATTGGGTCGAGGCATATCTTAGATCCAAGAACTAAGTGTGGGGTAGTAGTTGTTAGCATTCTGTCTAAACTCCACCCCATAGTTACCTGGCAACAACCAGGTATACTCCTCCCCAGAGTTGTCTGGCAACAGCCAGGTGGGCCTGGCTCACTATAAAAGGGGCTGCTTGCCCCTCCTCTCTCTCTTACCTCTTTCTCTTGCCTCTCTCCTACTTCCCTTACCTCTCCCCATTCCCTTCCCCCCTCTCTCCATGTGGTCGTGGCCGCAGGCCTCCACTCCTCTACTTCTCTACTCTCTCCCTCTCTCTGCCCCTACTACCCTTTTAACTCCCCTTCCCATTGTTGTGTTTATAAAAATATATAGAGAGATATATGTCATATGGGGTTATGGGGAGGTAGGTGTGGGGGAGGGTGTGCCTCAGCAGGTCCAAGCCCAGGCATTCCTTCCTCCTGAGAGACCAGACACACATGAAGGTACAGTATAGAAATAGAGTTTATTTAGGGCATGGGAAGGGGGAGTTAAAAGGGTAGTAGGGGCAGAGAGAGGGAGAGAGAGGGAGAGAGTAGAGAAGTAGAGGAGTGGAGGCCTGCGGCCATGACCACATGGAGAGAGGAGGGAAGGGAATGGGGAGAGATGAGAGAAGTAAGAGAGAGGCAAGAGAAAGAGATAAGAGAGAGAGGAGGGGGCAAGCAGCCCCTTTTATAGTGGGCCAGGCCCACCTGGCTGTTGCCAGGCAACTCTGGGGAGGAGCCTACCTGGCTGTTGCCAGGTAACTGTGGGGTGGAGTTTAGACAGAATGCCAACACTCTGGCTCCCTCACAACATGGTAGATTCATGATGGTGGGGGAGACCACAGGAAGCCGAGGGATTGAGCACCCTGCTTGCTCATTTTATAACAATTTCTCAGAAGTAACTGGGGCTTTGGGAGAACTGTATGAGTCACTGAGTGGGGCTCCCCAAAAGCTCCACCCTGGGGCTGAACCTTGCCAGATAATCTTCTGTCTACCTCTACACCCAAGCAGGCGACTCTGCTGCGAATGTTTTCTAGAGTCAACGGTGAGTTTGCTCCCAAGGTCCTTTGTCTTTATTTTCAGTGAAAGCCATTTAGTAGATTATCTCCTTCCAACTCTACACCATCTTGATCTTTTCCTTAAGAAAGATTTGTTTTGTAAGTGACAGGGTGACAGCAGGCTGGTCCTCCATTATGTTTAATTTGGGACTGCCCCATTTTTCAGGCCTTCCTGCAAAGTATTCCGATTTCATTTCCCTTTGTGCTCCCTTGGGAGTTTTATAGCTCCCTGATTTACACTAAGGTCAAGACAAGGTTTGCAAGCTGCTGCAAAACGTAACTCACAGAACTCCTGACATAATGCTGGGGTCACAAGAGCACGGCGGAATACATTAACAGAGGGGTAGATTAACATGCCTTTAATGCTGATTTATTCCTGAGAGGCACTGCTCCAAGGCTCCCTCTCCTTCTCCTCATCAGGCCTGAGGCTGCGGCTGTGTCTTCTCCATATTCATCAGAGCTCTGCTGTGGCAGGCACATGGGGTGCAGGGTGGGGCGGAGGGGGGAGCTGAGAGTTCTGAGAAGCAACTCATTGCTGGTGGGAATAATTCAGGATAGAAAATGAGTTGGGAGGACGTGAGTGTTCTTTACATCCCAGGGATGCAGTTATCAAGGGCTCAGAGCATGTGTTTAGTTAGCGCTCCTTGGCATACATCCTAGGGCCTGGGGAGATGCCTGGATCTCCAGAGGCTGCATCCTGCTGGGAGAGGAGACTTGCAAATGTTCTTCAATGCAATCCAGGGATGAGGGCCTCCTGGAGACAGAAAGGCTCTGTCTGCCAGATTCCATGAGGTGGTTGGAAAGGAAACCCCAGGTACAAGGGCAGATTGTGTGCTGAGTAGCCTGGGGAAGCGGTCTAGTGATCTCCATGGGGGTTCTGGGCTCCTCAAAGCTATCTCCATCCCTCCTTTCTAAACTGGCACTACTACACTGAGGCCTTGGGATTCTAGAGTGATGCATGCTAATGTCCCTAGTCTCTGACGTCATGGGTGAATGTGGGGCCATGAGCTCAGCCACACCTTTGGCTATCACTGCTATCAGTAGCCTTCACCTGGGCTTGTTTGGGTTCCGAATGATGAGTTGTGCACATAGGGATTGAGAGAGGCTTAACATTTGTAAAGCTGGTGAAGATGGTGGTTCAGAGGGAAAGCAGCATGGCCACCAAATCAGGCTAAACATCAAATAACTCCTGGGAAGGAAAGGGGTTGAGCCAGAGTGCAGGTGAAGCAGGCAACCAGCAGAAGTCAAGGACTTCTAGTGTCTGTACCACAGGCACTCACAAACTCCTTGGCTTGTGACTGCATCAGTCCAGTCTCTGTTCTATCTACACACAGCTCCTCTGTGCCTGTGCCCTCTGAATAAGATCTTTTCTTTGGATGGAAGATCCACCAAGACTAAGAAAATCTTCTGTTCTTCTGTTGAGCCCAGGAGTCAAGTTACAGCAGACACAGAAGACTCAAGGCTCAGTGGGATTGCTTCTGTTTTGTTTGAGACAGAGCCTTGATTAGGCCATTGCCATGGATCAGAGTGTAGAATGCTTGCCATAAAAGCCAGAGGAGAAAACTGACTCCACAAGGTATTCTGTGGACTAGAAAGATGGACCAGCCATTACAGGCTAGGCTTACAACCCAGAAGAGAAAATTATCTTCTGACCTGCAAACATGAACTATAGTGCATTGCTCACGCATGCCTACATGCATACACATACACACATACACACATATATACACAGAGACACACACAGACACACATACAATACACACAGATGTACACAGACACATAGACACAGACACACACAGATACATACAACAAACATATACACATAACACAGACAACACACACATACACACAGATACACATACACAAACACATACATACACACAAACACACAGACAGACAGACATATACACAGGCACACACACATGCACAAACAAAATGTGGTGGTTTGGATTTGCTTGGCCCAGGGAGTGGCATTATTTGGAGTAGGTGTGGCCTTGTTGGAGTAGGTGTGTCACTGTGGGTATGGGCTTTAAGACCCTCATCCTAGCTGCCTGGAAGCCAGTATTCTGCTATCAGCCTTTAGATGAAGATGTTGAACTCTCAGCTCCTCCTGCACCATGCCTGCCTGGATGCTGCCATGTTCCCACCTTGATGATAATAGACTGAACCTCTGAATCTGTAAGCCAGCCCCAGTGAAATGTTGTCCTTGTAAGAGTTGCCGTGGTCATGGTGTCTGTTCATAACACCCCTAAGACATCCACACACACATACACACATCCTTAGCTGGCCTGGAACTCACGATAGAGGTGGTGAACACAGGGTTGCAATCTGTGTGGCATGTCAGGGAGGGGTCCAGCTATTTACTGTGAACTGTTGATATTGACAGACCAAGATCCAAAGAGAGAGAAGGAACACTGAAGGCCATCCAGAATTTTCTTAGTCTTGGTGGATCTTCCATCCAAAGAAAAGATCTTATTCAGAGGGCACAGGTATAGAGAAGGCGTGAGTAGATAGAACAGAGACTGGACTGATGCAGTCACAAGCCAAGGAGTTTGTGAGTGCCTGTGGTGCAGACACTAGAAGAAGCAGGATCCTTTCCTCCAAGGTGTGTGTGTGTGTGTGGGGGGGGGGGGACATGTCCTGTGTGGGTGGATTCCTGACTCCTGGTGTTAGAGCTGGGGGTGGAGAAGCCTCTGCTTTCCAGCTACTCAGTCGGTGACAGCATCCCAGAAGCTTCAGGAAGCTCACACGCCTCTCCACAGAGGACTTGAGAGGCCAGATCTCTTGGGTTCAGACTCCATCTTAGAGAACCTGACCTAAAGTTGAACTGGAGTTACCTAACAAGCCAGCATTTAGCACTAGTTTCCAAGTTACTCCCCAACAAATCTGTACCCCCAGGTTAGAAGCCTGCCCCTGATACTTCACTTCCTAACAACCACAAATCAGGAGAAAGACAGAAGTTAAGTTTATAGTTTGGCTTCCAGCAGCCAATTATGTTAAAGGCCATAATGCTGCCCCCAACCCCAGTGAAATGTGTGCCAGGCTAGAAACCCCCTTCCTTCTTTTCTTTCTTTCTTTCTTTCTTTCTTTCTTTCTTTCTTTCTTTCTTTCTTTCTTTCTTTCTTTCTTTCTTTCTTTCTTTCTTTCTCTCTCTCTCTCTCTCTCTCTCTCTCTCTCTCTCTCTCTCTCTCTCTCTCTCTCTCTCTCTCTCTCCTGCCTCCCTCCCTCTATAAATGCTTGCCTGAAACTAGGCTTAGGGCTCCACCTTCCTGTCCTGCTGTCCAGGGTTGGTGTGTGTGTGTGTGTGTGTGGGGGAGGGCGCTAAACTTTAGCTTGTAATAAAGAGACCCTAATGCAATTGCAAGGAATCGGCTCCTTGGTGGTTTTTTGAGGTTCATGACCTCTTCTTGGCAGAACAGACTCAGTTTCTGCAATGAAGTGACCCACATGAGCTGTCACTCAAAACTGTCACCAGGATAACTCACTTGAAGCAGAGAGTAGACACAGCGGCAGCATCCTAAGAGCTCAGCTATGGCAGCACTGTAAGATGTCTGCTGTGGCTTTCCAGTGTGTCCTGAGGGCGGTGGACCCAACCCATCGGAGGTCATTCTTGTCCCTTGTCTTCATCAGCTCCCTGTATAGGCATGCTGTAGCTCCCAGGGAGGTCACAGTGAGGTCACGGTGACATGTTCTTCTGCTCATACCAAGCATCCTCTCTTCTCCCTGGCCAATAGCAGCAGATGCAACTAGTGCCCTTCGCATCAGAACACATTTTGGTATGATTTTTTTTTTTAAATTTTAGTTTAAATTTCATTTCTGTGTATGCTTCTGTTTGTACGAATACCATGTGCCAGTTGCTGTGGAGGCCAGAAGAGGGTGCTAGGCTCTAGTCCCTTGCGCTGTGTTGTCTGGGATGACTTCACGCCTGTGTTTCCCTTTACCGAAGGAGATGTACAATTTGCCACTAAGCTCTGGGTCCTTCTAGACAGGGTGCTAGTTATTTTCCTCATCGATGTGGGCAATACCCAACCAAAGCAGGTTAGAAGGCAGAGCTTTTGGCTTTCACTTGAGGAACGTCCCTGTGTTGGGAGGCTTGGCAGGAGGAGCTGAGATACTGGGCACGGAGCAGGGATGAATCTTGGTATTCAGTTAGGAGCCCGACCCATGGGACAGTACCACCCACATCCAGGATGGTTTTCAGGAGACCCCTCTGGAAACATGCTCAGAGACTCACTCAGAGGCATGCCTCCTGGGTGATCCTAAACCCAACCAGACTGACAGTTAAGGTTAGCCGTCACAGACGGCTGTGACAGAAGACGAAAGCTGTACCTCTGAACGTCAGATGCTGGTGTTGCACCGTCCTGGGGCCTGAGAAGTTCAGGCACCAGCAGAGCTGGCCTGTGCTCACAGTGGTGCTAACTTGACTTCCGGTCTCTACTCTTCATTATGAATTATTTAATCGCTGGACACCATCACATGAGGGGTTTGGGCTTCAACATCTGAATGAGAGGACACAGACATTAAATCCTGGTGAAATTACATAAGCAAAAAGTCCCATTGGCATTTTTCCAGACCAAGTGAAAATGAATGGTCCTCTCCTCTCCTCCACCCTGCACTCTCCTCACCT